>CANSNZ010000337.1:0-290000 GCA_947646795.1 Beta lomatogona | reverse complement strand
TAATATTAATAATAACAAGTAGAATAATAATGATATGAAGTAATAATATTATTAATATAATATTTTCCTCCAAGATTGCTATTCGCAAGTCAATATATACAAAACAATGTTTCACGCCTAATACTGTAGAATAGTAAAATAGCATGCATGACTCCTAATTCTAAGCAACAGAATATTGACTTGCCTAATTAATTTACAAAAATACAAAACTATATTTACATATATTTGACTAATCCTATATTTACAAAACTATATTTGACATATATTTTAAAAAAAAAATATTGCTACAATTAGGGAAGACTTGCTACAATCATGATAAAACTTGAATAATATCTTCAAACAAAAATCCCACTTTTTATTGCTGAATTTGGGATTTTACCATAATATGCTATAATATTGCCTGAAAATCGCACTTCCCTCCGGTTCTATTGCTTCTTCTCTTCCATGATATTCTAGGTTTTGTTTATGTCTCCTAAAAAATAAATATATATATATATATATATATATATATATATATATATATATATATATAAGTTGTTTGGGAATTAAGCAGTGACTTCTTCTCTTCCATGATAAATAATAATAATAATAATAATAATAATAAGTTGTTGTCTAAACTGATCTGATCTGAACTGAATAAGTCTAAACTGAACTGAACTGATATGATCTGAAATGAACTGATCTGAACTGAACTGAATTTTCATTTGTTCAGTCCAAAAGAACATAGCATAAGTCTAAACTGAACTGAACTGATCTGATCTAAACCGAAGATCTAACTACTAATCCGAACTAATCGATCTAAACCGAATTAATTTCTATTTATTCACCCAATAGAACAGAGCCTGAAAAGGGTGAAAAAATTACTATGATGAGGTAAAGGTGGGGACCAATACAGATCAATTAGAGGGGGTTATCGAGAGATGGGTCCCACGCAAGTGGGAGAGTGGAGGAAAAACGACAAAAGAATCTGGCAAAAAGTGAGGGACTTATGACGTAACCTGTTTGTACTATGGAGTAAAAAGCAGTGAGAAAGGTAGAAAATAAAAATGGTTAACGGAGTTTGAGGGGAAATCATTTTTTGTCCTGTTTATTTATAAACAAGAACCTGGGTCATTGTGCGACTTACACGTACTATGTGATGTATCTGGGTGCCTCCTCACTTAATATTCGAGGCACGTCGAACTATGCGATGTGGCGGTACGCGCTTTTTATTTAACCTTGACTATTTATAGCCATATAATCCTCTTTTATGCAACTTTTTTTAGTTCTTATTAGGAAAAAAAAAAATATAAAGTTCAATTCAACAAAAAATAAGATTTGATACACTCACAAATCATATACTTCCTCCGTTCTTAAATAAGTCGCAAACAAGTGGCGCACACGTACTAAGCGTATTTAGAGAGAGAAATCCGGTCAAAAAAAAAAAAAAAAAGAAAGTTGGGACCACACTTAAAAGAGTAATTTGGCAACCTAATTAGATAAAATAACTACACTAATTGCCCAACAACTTTATATCCTCAATACCCTCCACCTCCCACGACCACCGCCACCACCACAACACCGCCACCACCTACCATCGCCACCACCTACCATCGCCACCACCTACCATCGCCACCACCACAACGACGCCACCACCAACCACTGCCACCACCATAACACCGCTACCACCTACCATCGCCACCATCACAACAACGCCACCACCGACCACCTCCACCACCGGAAAACTTCTTTCCCCTGCAGAATCGCGTCAATCACCACCACCACCGTTATCCGCTCTCTTTCCCCAATACCACCATAGCAGCAACACACCGCTACCAACGCTATTCCACCACCAGCCAACATCACCACTGTTCAAAAATCACGATTTCCCAAATTCCCCACCATTTCTAAAATTCACCACCACCAAATCTGGAGAAAACCAAAATTCACCAACATTTCCCATTTTAGGAACTTACCAAACACCATATTTCCGAAATTCAGATCTGGAGAAAGGCAATAGAAGGAGACAAGGAGGCGTTGGATGAAAAGAAGGAGAGGAGGAGAGTGAATGAGAGGAGGAGATATGCGGTACTAGTGGGGTAGTGGTGTCGGCTTGTGGTGGAGTTGCGATGGTAGTGGTGTCGGATTGGTGGTGTTGGAGGTGGTGTTCCGGTTGCCGCTGGTAGTGTTAGGTTGGTGGGTTGGGTTGAGAAGAGAGGGTTGGCTGGGGTTGACTTGAGGAGAGAGAGAGATTGGGGGTGGCTGATATGAGTGAGGGAGTTGGGGGGGAGGGGGTTGATTATTAGTTTTGTTTAGGTTGGTATATGATGAGTTAATTAAGTTGTTGGGTAATTAAGTAATGGCATATCTGTAAATAAAAAGAAGAAAACTTTCTATTTTGAGCTATGTTGCACTTATTATGACATTTCCTATAATGGAAAATGTTACACTTATTTAGAAACGGAGGAAGTATTACCTTCGTTTCTTTTTAATCTACACACTTTTCTTTTTGGTCTGTTTCTTTTTAATCTACACACTGTTACTTTTTCTATTTTTGGTAACATGTCACATCTACTTTCTCCTCTTTTTCCACCCATGTCATCCACTTTTTAATATTTCAACCCACTTTTTAGTTTTTCTTTCTCACTTTTCAGTTTCTCTCTTCACCTTTTTAGTTTATCTCTCATACTTTTGCAATTTCTCCTTGGTTCTCCCCCAAAGTAAAGTGTGTAGATCAATTTGAAATGAATGTAGTAAGTTTTAATAAGTCTAGTATAGGACTAATCAGTTCAGACAAGAATTAATAAGGTGAGATAAGTTTAGTTAAGTTCGAATAAATTCAAATAAGTCCAAATAAGAAAAAATAAGTTGGAAAGAACATGACCATAATTACTAATAAGTAGTTAAATGTTGTTAGATTAATTAAATTGAATTACTCTTAATCTATGTTTTTGAAATAATTTTAATTTTTTTACTGATGTATAATTAGATATATTGATGGTCAAAATTATTTAATTAACAAGTGTATCCAATCAAAATGACGCATGTAACATGAAAGAGAGGAATTATGAGCTCTCCATCCACTGATCCACATATGCACATTATGTTTTACTTTTGGGATCGTACTTGTAATTTTTTTTACAATAAAAATTTACCAATATAAATATCAAATAGTATAATATATAGTCGTCTTAACATATGCTTTCAATATACTAAAATTTAACTAATTTTTTTTACAAATATGTAAATTGAAATAACATAACTCAAAGTAGTGAGTTACAGACTACTCCCTTCGTTTTTTGAAGATTTACTATTTTATCGTAGATACACACTTTAAGGCATATTGGATAGATAATGTAAAAAGTGGGTGCACTTGGTTTCTTTACTTTAATGAGGAAAAAGTGTGAGTTTATCATATTTTAAGGTAGATAGAGAGCATGGAAAAGAGAGATTGTGGCTAAATATGATTAAATTATGTATATATTTTGTCAAATGAGGAATAAAGTATAGTGAATAGATCTTTAAGAAAACGGATGAAAAGAAAAGCGAGTAGATCTTCACAATAAATGGAGTATAGAAAAGTCAGACACGATGTTTATTGGTAGATGGAGGCATCTCATTGTTGGTTTCTTCATCAAAACACCCTATTCACAATGGAGTAATAATTTCTACTTCATGTGTAATTACAAATAAAGATATATTTCATTTACTATATACATATACTTTCAGATATTAAAATTGTACATTTTCTTTAAAATACAAGCATGCTAAAAGTAGCAAGCATTCTGAGTAAATAAAAGATGTTAGTGATTTAAATTAAAGGGCTTAAAACTACTGGCACAAATGATGAAAGCATAACAAACATAAAGTGAAATAAACACAAGAAAACGGGACACTATACAGAGTGATTTAAGTGGAAAGTTCCCTCTTTAATGAAAGTAAATACAACTACTTTTTTATGAAAAACTAAGTCTAAGAGAGTTCCATCAATATAAGTCAATACCAAACTACTCTACCTCCTTTAGTTAGTGTAAATAAGTTCCAACAACTCATCTTTGACTTTCACCATATATAGAACATCCATGGCACCGCAATACTTGACACAAGAGAAAACACTTCCATTGCAAACTGCATCAATGTAATGATAATTTTTTCTATAAGTTATAGTCGCAAACCGCTTTAACAAACCATCTCACACACCACGACAAGGATTGGAATATGGATTATTGCACGAGCTACTTGAGTTTTTTTATGGAGAAGTCATGAACCACATACTTCTAAAGGTGGCCAAAGCCCCTGTACACAAACTATAAGAGGAACTCACATATTCTCTATTGGCTTCTCACACTTTCAACCTTTTTTCATGTACTTTTACCTTCAATTCGAAAATTTGGGTTTCGAAATTCGAAGGGGAGCGCTGCGAAGATTCGGTGGTGGGGAGGGGGTGTTTCAATAATATGGGTTTCGAAATTCGAAGGGAGCACTGCGAAGAATCGATGGTGGGGAGGGGGTGTTTCGAAAATCTAGGTTTTGAAATTCGAAGGGGAACGTTGCGAAGAATCCGTTGTTGGGAGGGGGTTACGGGTTGTGGGGGAAGGGGGGAGAGGGGTGCTTTGCGGGGGAAGGAATGGGAGGGGGGCATGGGGGAAGGGGGTGAGAGGGGGGCATGGGGGAGGGAATGGGGGTGGTGGGGAGGGGGAGGTGGGGAGGGGGGCTATTGGGGTGGTGGTGCAATGGGGGGAAATGGCAAGGGGTGGGGGAGGGGTGATTATGTAACAGCCGCACTTCCGAGCTGTTAGCTAATCACACTTAACATACACTAATCTCAATTAACACTAAATAAACCTCGAATTATATTTACTAGCAGCGGAAACATAACCTTACAAATCGATCCTGGACCTGTGGGTTAGGGCCCACAACACAACAACTTGAAAACCAAATATCAGTTTACATAATACTTTACTTGATTCCCATAAAAGAATATTTTATTCTCAAAAATACTTGAATACTTCTAGATACAACATCTTAATCACTAATCTAATTACAACTTAATAACAACTCTTTAGCTCCGATCCACTCTGAGCTTCCAACACGAACCTGCAATTACAGAAGAGAATACAAAACAAAAACAAAACTAAAATAAGCAGAAAAATCAGTAACTTTACTTCAGCCCGTCAAAACGGTTTTAGTTCGCAAACGTTTTTCATATCATAAACAAACTTGGTAATTGTTCGGAAAAGAATCCATCCTTTAAAATATACCGCTGGCATAGCTCATTTACTTAACACAAATCGCTAACAAGTACAGGCAGAAACTTAACATAATATAACATAACACAATATTCGACCTTTTCTGGTCTTAACTGAACTTATATCCGAATCATTTCCTCCACCTGTACTTTGCCCACTTTTCATCTCAGTTCATAAGCTAAGCCAGCTAAAACAAATAAGAAATCCTTTTTACATTATCATACTCAAATTATATTTCTTAAATATAACCACTTCCGAACAATTCCAATAACAGAACAAGAGTGTTCTTTTATAATCATCCAATACCAATTCACAACTAACTCATATAAACACATTTATAACCATGGCCATGACTATAAACAATATTCGATAAAAATACAACACACACATACGGGCATATAAAATACATTTTTGCTGGACATAAAGGTTACCTTAAACTCAAGAACAATTAAACGAAATCTCCGAGCATGATAGACTTGATTTCCAAGACTCTTTGAGCTCCACAAATTAATACCCACAATTCACCTCAATAGCAATAACAATGACAATATAATCAATATCCATTCCCAAACCAATCTCATTCAAATACTATTCTTCAAATGGTATTAATCGACTTAAATCTTATAAGCTCACTCCAATTCCCTCAACAATACTAACACTTCTCAACGATAGAATCTATATTCTTATTAAACCTCTTTTTGATAAATTATAAAACTGATTTTGCAAATCAAAATTCAACTATACTTGTGAAAATCATTAACTATTAATAGCATACAAATCAGATTGCAATTGATGAAATAGGAGTCACAACTTAAACCTAAAAATTATACATGCCAAAGAAATTCAAAACTGAGCAAAGCTCAACAACAACGACACGGCACCACCGCACAATAACACCAACATCGACGCACAGCAGCAGCGACGGCGCCGGAGCACCAACCGAACACCGACAACAGCAGCATAGAAACAGAGGAGATAGAATGCTAGAACAAAGGCAGCGGTGGCTATTCGAGCCACTAGCAACGACGGCCCAAGCTACACCAACGATGCAGTAGCTCGCCGGCGGAAAACTACAACAGAGGCGGACAACAGCCTTGACAGAGCAACAACAACCACGCACAGCAGATGTGAGAGAAATGAGAGCAGCGATGAGGGTCAACGACAAAGCTCCGGCGAGTGAACAATATCGCCGGCAGATATGCTGGTGGATGGAAGCAACCGCAAAGGGAGGAGGGAAGAAAGAGATGCATGGGTCACAAGAGAGAGAAAATGGGTTGGGGTTTCATTAAGCTGAAATTCAATTAGTTAGGCAAACATATAAAGGAGGAGGTTGAGAATTTGACAACAAGGCTTATATATGACATTACAAAATGATGCCACGAGCAATAGGAAGACAAATGGCCAAAACTAATTTTAATCAAATAATATATATATATATATATATATATATATATATATATATATATATATATATATATATATATATATATATATAATTTATACTCAAACCAAAACCATACTTAAGTTGGTTAATAAACCTAAACTTTATCAAAATATTTAAATGACCAAAATTATTTCTGAAAAGAAAACTCACATTTCTTAAAATATTACCATACAAAAATCATCATATAATCAAAGGTAAAATATAGTTAATTTTTAATTAAGCTGCTTAAACACTGGGCTATTACAGGTTAGGGTTAGGGTTAGGGTTAGGGTTAGGTATTAGATTAAGGGTTAAGGTTAAGGTTAGGATTATGGGTAGATTTAGGTTAATTAATTAGGGTTAGTGGGGGTTTAGGGGTTAAGACTAAGGAGTTTAACGCCGTTAGTTATTAAGGGTAATTCGATGTATTTTTTGAAAGGTGGGGGATATATGGTGAATTTCAAAAATTAAAAGGGTAAAAAAATTTATCAAAGGTATATGGTGAAAAAACCGAAAAAATAAATAGAGGGAGTATTAGACTATTAGGTACACCTTCCTTAAAAATAAAAAATATCGCGTGAAAACCACGAGCTTCGGGAGAGAATGGCGGTAATCAAAGTAGTTGTCGTTATCTCCGTCCGTTCAAGTGACGTTGAGAAGAGCGTTAAGAGTCGTGAGTAGGTCCCACATTTGTTCCCAGAATCAAAAGAAAAATTAAAAACTTAACAATCCTCTCAAAATCGACACCCATCACTCTGAAATTACCTAAACACCCCTAATCATATCTCAAACCACCTAAAATTAGAAAAGTTTACAACACATATAAAGGTTAAATCAGTAAAATCCACCCCACATTAAACAGCCAATGGATTCAGTAACACGGGATTCCATACACCCGCTCGTGGTTTATACTTTCTCTCTCTTCCCCCATTTTTTCCTTTTTTTTTTTAAATTATATATTAATCAAATTTTCTTCTCTTTCCACCAAACCCCTCCTTATAACCTCCCCATTCCTTCTCCCTCTTTTCTTACCCCACTCTCTCTCTCTTTATCTCTCCAAAAAACTCCTAAAACCAACAAAAAAAAACTCCATTAAAATGGAATCTCAAGTTTCATCCATGAGAAGGCCTTGTTTCAGAGCAGAAGATGATGGTTTAGCTTCAATTGCTGGATTTTCTGGAAATAATAACAACAACAACAATAATAATAATAACAGTATAAATCATGGGTATCCTTTAAATCATCAAAATCAAGCTTTTTTATGCTACAATGGTGGTGGAGGTGCTGGTATTATGATGAGAAGAAGAAATAGTTTAAGAAATATTCATTCTCTCTCTCCTCCTTCTTCTTCTTCCTCTGTTTTTTCTCCTAGATCTGCTCGTCTTCTAGATTCTTCTACTAGATTTGATGAACTTCACTCTCCTCATTTCTTAGAATCTTGCTCCCTCTGCAAAAAACCTCTCGGTGGTAACCGCGATATTTTCATGTACAGGTCAGTTTTCTTCTTTTCTAGATCTACTTTATTTATTTCTATTTTAAACTTGGATTTAACAATAATTATTACCCAAAAAACTTGAATGGACCGGGTTTATAATAACTTATAGCGCACCGAAAACCATTTGATATAGCTAGTTTTCGTTTGATGTAGTCCGTTTTTGTATTGTTTAGTTAATTTTCTGATAGTCAGCTGTTTTCGTATGGTATAGTTAATTTTATGATATGGTCAGTTTTCGTATGATATAATCAGTTCTTTCTTCTGGTATAGTTGATTTTTGTGCGATAGAGTAAGTTTGCGTGCACAATAAGTTGTAGTTGGTATTGAATTTCTTTTTTGTGTTGTGCAGAGGGGATACGCCATTTTGTAGTGAAGAGTGTAGACAAGAGCAGATAGATATTGATGAAACGAAAGAAAAGAAGAGGAATTTGAAGGTTTTAAGAAGCAAAAAAGATTCAACAAAATCAGGATCTTCTACATCTTCAACTTCTTCTCCTAGTAAAAACCAAAACTACCCTTTTCGAACAGGAACTGTTGCTGCTGCGTAGTATTAATGGGAGAAAAATTATGGGAGATATTATTGAAGAACAGAGGAAGAAAAGAAGAGATTAAATTGTTATATAGAAGTAAAGAAATGAGAGGTTTTTTTTTTGGCTTGTTTTTCCTGAAAATGGAAAATAATAAAAAAGAAAAGAGGAGAGGAAGGGAGACAGAGCTCATGAGAGTGTTGTGCAAGAAGAAGAAGAAGATATATTGAAATGATATGTTGTGCATATGGGTTGAAGATGGTGATTTTTGGGGTTTTTTTAGATGGAAAATTACTCTATGAATGGCTCTTTTTTTTAATCACCCAGAAAAAAAGGGGTTTAGAAAAGTAGTAAATTTTTTGCCCCTTGTTGTAATTTTTATCTAGTTTTTGATATTACTAAAGTATAATATGAATATCAGGATGTGATATTAGTTATAAAGATGTTTACCACTTTACAAAGCAATGGAGTAATGAGAATCATACTATGGAAAAAGAACAAAATTAACTCTTTTATTTTTATTCTCTTTTAGTTTTTTTTTTTTTTCCTTTTCTAATTCTGCGTTGAGTGCTTGCAAACAAATGAAGGTCCATTAATGGAGAAAAGAAAAACTGAACTTCTATTTATCACCCTGTAATTACTTAAAATCGCCCCAACTACCATGTAAATGTACCATTATACTCTTGATTGCTTTTACAACTCTCTTTCCACCACCACCTAAAATCACTAACCACCAATCGCTACCTCTCCAACCCACCGACGAACACCACCGACGAACACAAAATTCCGGATTCGTTTTAAAAAAAAATTCGTCGGGATTTTGTGCCCGTCGGTGGTGGTCGTGGGTGGTGATGGCGAAGATGAGAGATAATATGAATTAAGGGAGGAGTTAAGTTGGAGTAAAAATCAAAAAAATATCGTAAGGGTATAATGGTATTTTTAGAGGGAAGTTGAGGCGATTTTAAGTAATTTGGGGCTACGTTAATCCCCAAGAAAAAGGACAGATGCGGAAGAAATTGAAGAAGTTTTTTTTTTTTTTTTTTTTGGTTTTAAAATTTGAGTGTGGGAAATGGTAAAGTATTTGTCATGTGAATGGAAAATTAGATCTCTTTCAATTCCTAACAAAGAAAAGATTGAGGTTGTGAAATTGTACGGAATAGTACTCTGGATTCTGGAAAATTTTTAACCGTAGTGAATTCAGTAGAATTTTTGAGTTTGGAGTTTGTACTATCAATTTTCTTCCAAATATTATTATTAAACTAATATTTTAAATTAATTATTTATTACAAGATATTATTATTGAATAAAATAGTGGTCCAAAGGTTGACTAAAATATTTTCTTTGTTTCTTTGTGCAATATTCACAAGAGAAAAGAATAAGTAATACGGAAGTAAATTTGGAATAGAAAATGATTTCTCTTATATTGTAGCTGATTTTTAAAAATATTGCAAAAAAAAAGTTATTGAAAGCCAATTTTACGTTTATTTTGCCAAAAGAGATAATTTATGGTGATAAATGGTCCCCTAAAATGCTACTTTTTATTTTTTAATAGGTAAGAATAAATCTTTCGTCTCCCACCAAATGCCGCTCATAATTCCACCTTTAATCCCAAGTAAATGCTTGCGTAGGAATTGAGCCTTATACTTTGCTAGAGAATATTAAGGGTGAAAATATGGTGTATGGTTTGCACTTAGGCCAAGTCTATAAAATTTAGATTTCAATTTTTCAATCTGAATCGAATCTGATTAGAGTTTGAGTCTAAGCCAATCCAATTCGAATTCAAAACGGTAACTCGGATCCGATCTAAAATAACCAATTTTTAGATTTCATTTATTCGATGAAATAAATTAGGCATGAGCATCGAAATAAGTTTTCGATAGTAAAACTAATTTGTAAAATCCTCATAATTAGTCATCAAAATAAAGTTTTCGATAAGCACGGGCATCAAAATAAAGTGTTTGATAGGGATTAGAAAGTTAGCCCGTTAAAGTTTTATGTGAAGGGAAAAGTCGCCCAACCATTTGTTTTTTTAAAAAGAATTTGTTAATTCCAATTCTAATTATACAATTCGAGGTCTATATACTATTCGATTATTTTAGTTTTTTTTGGATCCAACACCCTCAATTCGATCCGACGCGAAAACCCAATTTTTTTTAAAAAATAAAAATAAAAAATAGCTCAATTCGAATAGTTTGAGTCCAATCCGAATTACTAATTTATTTGGATTGAATCGGATTTCGATTTTTATCTTACTTTCTCCGTTTTGAATTAAATGCAACAAATGCACTTTTTTACTATTCACACTTTTCACTTTGACTAAGATTTGTGATTTATACATAATAAAAACATAGTCAAGTGGGTGGGATTTTGTTAGATTCGTCTTGTAACATACTTTCATAAAATGTAATTTTTACTTATATGTAATTATAAATATTTGTGGTCAAAATAATGACTCAAAATGCATAAGCATTTAATTCGGAACAGAGGAAGTAATAACTTTCACCCCGAGAGAAGATGAGAAAGCTCACTATTTGAGCCAACCCCAATTTCTAAAAGAAAAGGTTCTTAATATAGGTATATAATGAGTAACTAGTTTTTTATTCGGGCGTTGCTCCGGGTTATCAATATTTTTTATGTTAGAATAATACTTTCTCTATTCTATAATAATTGCAACATACCCCATTGACATATTTTTTAAGAAACTCATGTGAAGAGGAGATAAATAGATAAGAAATAGGACCCATGTGATAGGAGCGAGATAGAGAGAAGATATTACTATATAAGGAGATGTTGCAATTAATACGAAACTTCCAAATAACGGAAAAAATTACAACTGAAAAATAACATAGGAAGAAATATCAAATGTTGCATATTATATTGGTTAGAACTATAGTATGTTAACTTTGAGATCATGTTCGAAGAGAAAATTCATAGTAAACCTGGGTGTACCATGCTCATGGTACACCCAAGATAATTTTTTGCTCATTGCTCATTTGATATTCTCTAAATGAGCAAAATTCTACTCACTTCTAATCATTTCTGCTCATTCCCCCAAATGAACAGACTTGCTCAAATGGGCAAACATTTCTACTCATTTGAGAAAAAAAGAAGAAACATTTTTGCCCAAAATGAACAAACTTTTTTCGCTCATTTTCTCAAAATAACATTTTGGTAATATATTATCTCTTTCTTTCTTCTAGCACATGAGATTCATTTTTTTTACGGTTATTTCACCATATACCCCTGACAATTTTTTTGCACCATATGCACTTTCGACTTTTGAAATTCTTTCTTCTGGGTTGGGGTAGGTGAGTGAGGTGGTGGCGTAGGGTCTCTGGGAGGTGAAGGAGGTGGTGTAGGTTGTGTTAGAGGTGAATGAGGTGGTGGTGTAGGGTCTCTGGGTGGTGAAGGAGGTGATGTAGGATATGTGGGTGGTGAAGGAGGTGGTGTAGGTTGTTAGGGAGGTGAATAAGGTGGTGTAGGGTATGTTGGAGGTGAATGAGGTGGTATAAGTTGTTTGGGAGATGAATGTTGCAGTGGTGTAGGCTGTTTGGTAGGTGAGGCAGTGGGTGTGGGCTCTTTTGGAGGTTGAGAAACCCCTGGACAACACTCATCAGCCCCCTCAGTTGAGTACACCCTCATGTACTCACAAATCTGGACATCACCACACATAGGACAGGAACCTCTATATCAACCAACAACCTCCTTACCTCCTCTGCTTGCCTCCTTTCTTCCTCTTCCTCTACTTGCCTACTTTCTTCCTCTTCCCTCTATTTCCTTAGATTTTCTTGCACTCTCTTTATATTCTCTAGTTTTTCCTTCTCAGCTTGTTCCCTTAAGTGAACATATGACCTAAATACTATCCCAGGGTTGTTTGTTTCCTCCACCCACATCTCTATGGTGTATGTGCCCCTTCCAAAAGACCACACCTTACCCAAGTCCACATCACTCTCAATCTCCATTTTCCTATTAGTCCTATGATTATGGACAAGTTGCCTAAATGCCTTAGGGAGATACACATTCTGTTTAATCGACTCCTCCTTAACATCCTCATACAACCCCATTAAGTGACATAAGTTAGTGTCTTCAACCCTCACATCAAAATCCTTATTGTTATATTGCGAAAGTAACCAAACAAATGCAATCCTAACCAAATCAATAACAACAACAACAAATTCCCAACACACATAAGCATAGTACATTTCAATGAAATGAAAAACATTCGAAAATTTGATATGATGAACTAAAGACATACTTCCATAAAAACGAAACAAAGAAACCCTAAAACGCACAAAACCCTAACCAAAAAAATTGAAAAGCAACAATTGTAAACAACACAAATATAGGGAGAAAGAACTTGGAACGAAAATAGGAATTTATAATTGATACAGGAATTTCTAATCACCGGGGGGAGGGGTGAGGGGTTGGTGATTAATTTCCTACATTACATAGGAATTTCCATTTCCTAAGAAATTCTATTTCCCGTGAATTCCCTATTTCCTGAATATTAAACAACCACCCTAATTTATACTTTCTAAGAAATCTAGATTTCAGTGGAATTTGAGGTGAACCAAACGACCTCTGAAGTTGTAAGTAATAAAAACGGAGGAATATTTATTAGTTAGTCAATTTTAGGACATAAATTAATTGTGAACATTAAATTTAAGCATTGTTGTGTTAAGCCATAAGTTATTGGTTATTTTCCAAAATAAACCATATTAGTATAGCACAAATATTAATTTTATTTCATATATTAATAGTAGAAGAGGGCCTCATCTACAAGGGGTACACCGCACATGGGTATATAACTATAGTTTGTTTTGTACAATAATTTTTATACAAGATTCCCGAAAATTACAACTCCGGAAAGGCCAAACCATTTTAGGCCAATACGCTTAATTAATACAATTTATAAAGCCATTTCTAAACTCCTTGTCAAGAGATTATGCCCGATTCTCAAAAAGGCAAATATTAGCCCTCTTCAAAACACTTTCACCCCAGACAGATCTATTCATGATAATATCCTCATTATACAGGAAATTCTAAACTCCTTCCAAAAGTCCACTAGTAAAATAGGATGGTGTGCTTTGAAACTCGATATGAAAAAGGCTTATGATCGAATTGAATGAGATTTCTCATGGCAAACCTTTGCCCAAATTGGGATTTCCATCAAAATGGATTCATTGGGTAAAACAGTGTGTTACTACTGTCTCTTACTCTCTGAAAATTAATGGTAGTACCACAAACTGGTTCAAACCTTCGAGTGGTCTCCGCCAAGGTGACCCTCTCTCTCCTTATCTGTTTATTATTTGTATGGATGTTCTCATCCAAAAGCTAGTGGTTGAGAGCGCCAAACCTAAATCAGGTTTGGGGTTTAAGATTTGTCCAAGAGGTTCCCAAATACCGTGTTTAATGTTCGCTGATGACGGTCTTGTTTTCTGTAAAGCTACATCTACAGCTTGCAATAATCTAAAAAACATTCTTGATGATTTTTGCCTCATGTCGGGTCAACTGGTTAATATTCATAAATCAGCGTCGGTCCTTTCAAAGAAAATCCCTAATGCTCGAAAAGCTTCTCTTGCTAGCTTCTTCAATATGACACCCAAGTCTTGCCTTGGTAGGTATTTAGGAGTTTTTTTTCAGCTCCTACTATCCTAAAAAAAGGGACTATAGCCATATCCTGGCTAAGGCCCTGCAGAGAATTCAACATTGGGAATCTGGCTTCCTCTCAAAAGCTGACAGACATACTCTTATCCAGTCTAATCTGGAAGCTCTTCCAGCTTATACTTGCTCATCAGCCCTAATTCCCTCTGATATCCGCAAATCCATTGACTCAATGCATCGTCAGTTTTTCTGGAGACAAACTAAAGACAAAAATAGCATTCCGCTTATAGCATGGCATACCATCTGTACTCCTAAATCTCAGGGTGGTTTGGGTCTTAGACGAACTTTACCGCTTAATAAAGCTTTCTTAGCCAAGCTTGGTTGGAATTTAGTTACTCAAAAACACACTTTTTGGTCAACCTTAATCAAAGAAAAATATTTATCTAACAAATCATTTTTTGAGTACACGCCTAAAGCCAATTATTCTTATATCTGGAAGAAAATTTTAGCACAACGTGAACTTCTTCAAAAAGGTATTAGATGGAAAGTCGGAAATGGTAAATCAATTCTTTTCTGGCTCGACAACTGGGTTTGCCAGGAAAATCTATGTGATATACCAAAAATAGATGGAAATAATATCGATTTAGATCTAAAACTAGCAAATTTTATCACAACAGATCATACTTGGGATGTTAGCAAGCTAACTCCCATTTTGCCCCATCACCTTCTTGTTAAATTCAAAGGAATTCCCCTTCCAATTAATGACATTCCTGATGTTCCAATTTGGGGACCCACTGGTGACTTCTCGGTGAAATCTGCTACTTGGTTAGCTCATGATCCGCCTAAAAGGGGCCTTTTAGATGGGTATGGAAGCTAGAAATTCCACCCAAATTACAAATTTTTATTTGGCAAATATGCCACAATAGCCTTCCTAACGAGATACTGCTTGTTTAATAGGAAAATCGTTCCAACGAATCTTTGTCCCTGTTGTAATTCGCAAGCCGAAACTATTGATCACTTACTCTTCACTTGCCCAAACTCACAAAATATTTGGAGCCTCGCAGAAGTTACTTCTTGGTGCGCTCCACCAATGCACATCCCATCCACGTTACAATTATTGCAGGACCTTAAAGGCAAGCATACCTTACCAAAATGCACTTTTCTTTTTTGGAATATTTGGAAAGAGAGAAATTCTATGATTTTCAATAATGAAAAGTGGTGCCCTCAATGTATTGTTCACAGAGCTAAATTTGCTCATCAAGAATGGATGTGCCGCTTACAAGTGGATGCTTGCCATGCTATTGGTTCTCCTCTTAGAGGAGCTTCCCCCCTTCCCCGTACCCCTCTTCTCTTGGCTACCCTTATAGCCTGGGAATCCCCTCCTCAAACTTTCTTCAAATTAAACTTCGATGGCTCGATTCGCGGTTCGGATGCAGCGGCCGGTATTATCATTCGTAATCATGAAGGTCAACTATTACACGCCAAAGCTTTCAATCTACGCCACACTTCTGTTCTCATTGCGGAAGCTACAACTCTTCATCAAGGTATCAAGTTAGCCTTACTCCTGGGTATTCAGAACATCATTATTGAAGGTGACAACCTGCTAGTCATCAACGCCCTTAAGAATCTTTGGTCTACTCCATGGAAGGTTGCTAATATTCTTACTGATTGTAAGATCATGCTCACTCAATTTGCCTCTTACCAAATTCGTCATGTATTCAGAGAATCTAATAGTGTTGCTGATTGGATAGCCAATGTAGGGTACCTAGTGTTTTCTAGTTTTGATGTGTCCCCTTGTAATAATTCTTCTCTTACTTTCATTCTTGTATCCGACACATTAGGTGTTCCCCTCGAGAGGAGGGTAGCCTAATGTTCTTTTCTTACCTTTATCAAAAAAAAAAATATATACAAGATAGTATGGTTAACATTTTATAGATTAAGACCACTTGAATTGGTAATGGGTATAGAAGAACACTAGAAATTACTCCATTCTCACGAGTGATAAGAGTGGAGTGGACCCAGCAATTAGTGAACTTATGATGATAACCTCACTAAAATCATGGAGTGAGACAAATTTTAGTCTACTACTCCCTTCGTTAGGGCTGTGCATTTTCGGATATCAAATCTGGCCCGATCCGAAATCTCGGATACCCGAAAATTCGGATCGCCAAAAATCCGACCTGATTGGGATCTGAAAAATTTCGGATACCCGAAGCTTTCGGATCGAATCCGATATCCAAAATTTGAACCGGCTTTTTATTATGTGTTTTTCAGCACTGTATTATTTGATTTGAAGCTAGAAGCTACTGCCCAATTGTCCATATCATATGGCATTACATATAGTCATATACTTTATTTCCTCCGTTCCATAATAAGTTAAACATAGTGACTGGGTACAAGATTTAATAAACATTACTTTCAAAAGCCAAAAAGTCATAAAATACCCTTTTCATTATCAAAAGGTGGAGAGAGAAAAGCAAACCACACATGTTTGTGGTGGGTACTCTTGTCATTTTGTCACTTTCTTTTTTCCATTTAAGGTATGTTTCACTTATTTTGAAACGTTCTAAAATAGTTAGTGTTTCACTTATTATGGAACGCAGGAAGTACATAAAACTAACTGCCACTTGGCCCACTTTGGCCCTTGGCTCTTCATTTCTTCCATGTGTTAAAGATATTGAACAACGCAAACTGATGGCTAGCTTACTGAACAAAGCGTTGAATCAAATTATTTTACATTCACAAATGCTCCATAATCGAACCCAAAATTCAATCACGCCACTCACGCACAAATACCAGACTTCCCCTAGACTTCCCAAAATTGAACCCAAAACGATAGACATAACCCAATATTCAGTTTCAAAATCGAATATAGAAGAATTTCTCAAAAACGAAAATCGAGGAAAAAAAATAAAGAGAGAGAGAGAGAGAGAGAGAGAGAGAGAGAGAGAGAGACGCGTGAACACCCAAGACTTCCCCGCCGTCCGTTCCATTCCAGCCGGTCCGGCGTGGTTAGAAGAGCATCAGCCGACAGGAAAAAAAAATGAAGAGAGAGAGAAGCGTGATTAAAAGAGTGAGACTGAGAGAGTGAAGGGAGGAAAGTTGCTGACTGCGTTGAGGAGAGTTAGCGTTCATTTTGAAAGGAGTAGTAAAATGTGCAAGCCCATTTGGATCTAGCATTTGCATATTTCATTTTGGGAAAAAATTATTTCGGGTTTTCGGATATCCGAAATGTAAAAAAATTGACCAATATCCGATCCGAAAACTCGATATTTTTTTAATATTTGATCCGAAAAATCCAAAAACCAAAAACCGGATCGGATATCCGAGATTTCGGATCGGATCACCGGATAATCGGATCGTGCCATTCGGATCAGATCTTTTTGCACACCCCTACCCTCCGTCCCATAATATAGTGCTCACTTCTTATTTTTCACGGGAATTTATTTTTCACGGGAATTAAGGAAAATGAAGGAGTAGTAGGATTTCCCAAAAAATTATAATCCCTCCTTCCCATAATATAGTGCTTACTTCTCATTTTTCACGGGAATTAAGATGAGTGGTAGGATTTCAAAAAAAATACTACCTCCGTCCCAGAATAGTATGAACACTTTCCTTTTATGTTTGTCCCAAATTAGTTTGAACACTTCCATTCTTGGCATGGTCCAACCATTAATATATAATTTCTTTCACACATTTTTGGCTCACACTCTACATTTTATCAATAAAAAGTTACCAACTTTCTCTCTTCTCTAATAAAAAATACCTCACCAATTCCTATCACATCTACTTTTTAAATAAAATAATATTTGATAACCACACCACAACTTAACACTTTAAACTACGTGTCCCAACAAGTGTTCAGATCTTTCTGGGACGGATGGGGTATATTTAATGAAGTGCTTTTTTGATACTTTTGTATTGAAACTAGTTATTTATTTTATTTTTCCTTTAAATAAAATCAAAAGGCAATAAATGTTCCTTGGAATGATGTAAAGCAATAAATGGGGTCACATGTTTTGAGAGAAAAGTAGGGGTATTTTGGAAAGTTTGTGTAGAAATTAAGGATAATTTAGTCCAAATAAATTGACAAAAAAGAAAATAGGCACAGCATTTTGGGATACCAAAAAAGGAATGTAAGCACTATATTATGGGACGGAGGGAGTATTTAGGGAAGTGCTTTTGTCTTGGAATCCGTCCCATAATATATTGCTCACTTCTTATTTTTCACGTGAATTAAGGAAAATGAAGGAGTAAGAGGATTTCCCAAAAAAATATATTTAGGGAAGTGCTTTTGTCTTGGAACTAGTTCCATATAATATTTTTCCTTTAAAAAAAACAAAAGCAATAAATGTTCATTGGAATGGTATAAAACAATAAATAGGAGCACAAATTTTAAAAGAAATATAGGGGTATTTTGAAAAGTTTGTGTAAAAATTAAGGATAATTTAGTCAAAATAAATTGATAAAAAAAGTAAAAAGGCACAATATTTTGGGACAAAAAAAAAGGATTGCGAGTACTATATTATGGGACGGAGGGAGTATTACTTAGCTAAAAAGTAAATTACAATTTTCACGAGTGAAAAAGAGAAATGTACTACTTTTTACTGCAAAAACCGGATATTTTCAATGCGTACCTACTTTTTACTGCAAGTTTAATATCAAGGAAGACCTCCTTATTTGGGTATTTTCAATGTGGTAGTTTTATGTCAAATTTATTTATAGTTGGTAGCATTCAAATTTTGCGATTGGTTCAAATTATTCGCACTTTTTCTCGGTCCACCTTATTCCTCAGGTCGACCAGAAATGCCATTATTTTACGTTCAACATATTTGGACCACTTTTGTAGTTTTGTGGCGTGTTTCCAGTAGTTAGCTATCAATGTCCTGAAAGTGATTTGGAAGAAAAATAATTTGATTTCTGGAAAACTTATTAAGGGGTTTCAAATTGCATTGACTTATTGACTGTAAGCAAATAAAAAGTGAATAACCAATGTACTCGATCGGTCAATGAAAAGAGGGGTGATCAAAGTCATCGGTCAATGAAAATGAATTTTACAGTTTTATCATTTATGAGGTAGTTATATTAAATCTGAAATTATTTTTGAGGTTGAAAGTCGAAATAAAAATATTATATTTCCTCTGTTCTAAAAATAAATGAAAAGTTTCTATCTCAAAAAGCTCTAATTTTATTTATATCAAAACGGATGAAGTATATAAAAAAGAAGAATTATAATTGACAAATATTGGCTATATACTCACAAATCATAATACAAATCATTGATACTATATAGTAAAACAAAGGGAAAATTTCAAAAAACTACCTTTTATAATCAAAAATTTTCAAAAAACTACCTTTTAAAAATTTTCTTTCAAAAAACTACCTTATATAACAAATTTCTTTCAATATACTACCATTTTACGTTTATATTTTATAAAGAGAGGAGAAAAGAAAAGAAAGAGAGAGAAGAAAAAAAAGCATAAATTATTAATGATTAAACCCTATTTATGATAAAATGGTAGTATATTGAAAGAAATTTGTTATATAAGGTAGTTTTTTGAAAGAAAATTTTTAAAAGGTAGTTTTTTGAAATTTTTTAATTATAAAAGGTAGTTTTATGAAATTTTCCCTAAAACAAAATCTACCCGTCCAAAAAACAAACAAAATCTACAAAGCCAGTTTTTCCCTCCTAAACTTCCATCTTAAGAACATTAAGCTTTGTTAAATAATTGCTTAGAACTCTAAATCTGGTCTTATAGGATGTTAATAAATGTTTGCATAGAAACCCTAAATTTAGTTAATTAATACAAATCATTTGAAATAGCTACATTGAATGCTAAAGTTTCAGTTTATAAATTACCAAATATTTTCACATAGGTTAGTGTAAAGATTGTTCTCAATAGAGTAGTTTTAATTTATATAGGATAAAAGAAAGGGAATTCAACTTATTTTCGCTTATCTGTAGTTATCTTAACTTAGTTGAACTTATTAGACTTTACTTAATCTAATCCGAACTTATAGTCACTGTATCATAACTTATTTGTGAGTGTGTCAAACATTGTCTTTGCTTATCTAAACTTATTAGACCTTAATAATCATTATTTGAACTTTTTTATACAGACTGAAAATAAGGTGAAAAGAACATGCCATTCGTATTTTTTACTTCTTCTATTTCTTGTTTGCATATTTGTCAAATAACCTCAATTATATTGATATTTTATTGATCAAATATATAAACTACGTATGGATGCCGAAATGAATATAACTTGAAATACTCTATTGCAATTAGTAGGGAAGTTTAAAACATTGCTGCTTTCGATACCAGGTTTAAATAATTAAGTTTCTTTTAAAAGAAAAAGTTAAAGGTGAGTTTTAAAGAACTAAGATTTTTTTATTTAATAAACCTACTTTTTGTCTCTAGTCCCCCCTTTTCCCCTTTCCCTGCATCAGTTAGGGGGGCTGCCATGGATGATTTCATCCATGGTAAGCCCCTTTTCCTCTCTTGTTTTCAGTTTCTAGTTTATCCTTCTAATTTGTTGAAAAAGTTAGTCTCTCTTTATGAGAGTTTTTCGTGCTCTGCTATGGGAAGTTTAGTCTTCTCTGTTGCGGAGGTTTCCTTATTCCTTATGGGAGTTGTGACTCTAGTTTGTTGGTTTGTAGATATGAGAAATTGTTCTCATTGGTTGAAGTTCAAGACTATCAACATGAAAGTATTGGAAGTTCAGATGTAGTCAATATGTGGTTAGATAAAGAATGTTCTTCTCCAAATTATGTCAAGATAGACGGTTCCATTAATGGCTGTTTGAGACAACAAATACAAGTAGAGAGGACAATTATCCATGGGTGAGTGGATTATCCACCCACCCGCCTCAAATAAATGGGTGATCGCCCGCGGTGAAGCGGGTGACTAGCCGGTGATTGATGGGTCGGGTGGTGGGTCGGATATAAATGATATTTTTTGGATCCATCACCCGCTCCATCCATTAATATATCCATCCATCCACCATATATATATATATATATATAATATAATATAAAAAAATTGTTTTTTTCACTGCCACGTGTCATTTAAGGTAATTAAAAAAAAATACTTAATTTTTTTAAGGGATAAAAAAATACTTATAATTACTTTTCGGTGTGTAATAAGATTGATATTTTATCACTTTATTGTTAATCTATGAGTCTATGATTAATTTTTCATATATTAATTTTTTTAAAATTGTTAAGTATAAAAAATAGTTTTTATTCCTAGTATAACCCGTTTCCCACCCGCTCCACCCGCCCCATCTCCGATCCATTGCCATCCCTAAATACAAGGGATCTGCGCCACAACATTCGATCTGGTTCATTGTAGTTTAATCGAAGACGAAGTTGATTTGATCTTGTTTGATTGTATTTTGTTTTTCGTTAATACCTAGCTGTCGTTCGACCTTCAAATAGTGTAATTTCTCTCTAAAAAAAAACTAAGATTAAAAAGATAAGTTAAAAACAACACGCAACTTTATATAATCAATGAGCTTAGGGCCTGTTCTCCCCAACTTATTTTCAGTTCAGTTCAGTTCAGTTCCTAAATGATAATCATTACTAGTAATTAGTTATAATTTAGTTCGGTTCGATTGATTCGCTCGGTTCGATTCGGTTCGCCCGCCCGGGCCGTTCGCCCGGTGATTCGGTTGTTTTACGCCGAATAGAACATACCCTTACTTCTAAAAATAATGCAACCCCTAGGTTTATCTCTATCTAGCTCTTCATCACATGAGTCTCTCCTTATATTTATCTCTATCTCTTTCCTGATATTATGCAATAATTAATTTTTTTTTTATTGATATGTATACATGATGAAACAAATCTAACAAAATCTTCCGTATTGTATTATGATTTCTCGTCTATATATTTTGTTAAGTTTGTTATAGTGACCACTGTAAGAAATCATGTAGTATTCATATTGCTAACACCCCTCAAAAAAATATTCATATTGCTAACAATATTGTAGTATATAAATCATGTAGTATACTTCCTCCGTTCCATAATAAGTGAAACACTTCTCTCATTTATGTAAGAACTTTTTGAGACAAGTTGTTCACTTATTTTAGAACAGAGGAAGTATAAATGGTGTCACTTTATGGTTAAAAATATTGTAAAATTTCATTTGAGAAAAGTGGAAAGTTCAAAAGGCGAGAGCGGGAAAATATGTACTAGCATCACCTGAAAATATACGCAGTTAATTTCACAGGAGTAATTATTTGAAGTACCATTGATGGGTGTTTTCTTGTCCTAGAATCATAGTGTCAGTAATCAAAATTTCCACTTTCTTTCAGAGAAAATCTCTTGAAACCCTTTGTCACTTTATAAAAAGGCCCAAAAGTAAATGAAACTCATTAAAGCCTTCATACAAGTGCTCTATTAGCTTTACTAGAGTATAATTAAAGTACTAGTTGTCATGAAAGTTCCAAGAATAGAGATTCGTGGAGAACCCTTTTAGTTGCCCACTACTAGACAAGTTTGAAGCACAATCCCACGAGAGATGTTTTATTAAATCAATTTCTAAGAGATTTGGAGAACTATATACAAACTCATAATAAAACAACTGAGATAAAGTAATTCAGAAATAAATGATTGAAATTTGGCCCTTAAGGATTTTGTGGACGATAATACAAACACATAATGAAACAAATTCTAAAATATATTCAAACAAATGATTGAATTTCAGACACATAATTGAAAAGGAAACTACCATCTTCCTTTTAACTTTTATAGAGCACTAGGCACGATTTTAACAATCGCCATTTGCAATTATTTATGAATATAATATAGAAAAAGTTGATATTTCGAAAAACTATATACATCAAGTAAAATCGACATTTTAAATTATATTTGTTAAAAATAAATATTAAGCTGCACAGGAGAGTATCAATAAATAAATTCTAGTGTAGTATTGTGTGCAATCTGTGCATCATTATAATTCTTCAATAGATGAGTACTTGAATAAAGGTGAAATGAAATGCAAAAGAAAAAAAGGAGGTCACCTTTTTGGCTTTTTCTTTTGGAGAATCATAGATTGGTCATTTTTAATACAATGATGTATTGATGTGTGGGGTTTTGAGCTGGAACAAGCTCAGCTGTGGGGTATATTACCTTAATAATAATGGTTGTCTGAAACATGAGGCATATTAATTATATGTGGCTATGTGATCAGGTCAATATCATGAGGAATTCTCCTGTCAATAATCAAGACACTCCTTTGGAATCAATGAACAAAGGGACAACATCCTAGCTTGGAAGGTTTTCTTGATGAATGCCCATCAATATTCAATGCTGTTATATTACCGGTACTAAAGTCCATCCAAAGAGAAGGACCATTGAAGGGGGGATTACGTTGTCTTGACAAATCCTAATTAATAAGTCAATAAGAGTAACGTTGTTGATCCTCAATTTTAATTTGTTGCGGTGTCACATGAGGAGCTAAGAGAATGAAGACATGCTAAATATTTAATTACTTCAGAAATCTAGATGTGAAATAGAGAAACAATTTAAGTTTTATATCCTGTGCATTTGTAGTAAAGTGTTTAGGATTTAATTTGCTTGCCTTTCCATTCCATGATTTCACAATATATATATTATACAATAGGAAACCTAAGATACCAAGGATTCTATACAATGGGAAACTTTCCCTACAAATATAATCTCCTAACACCCCCCCTCAAGTTAGGCATGGGATGGTACAAAAATGCCCAATTCTTGGACAACAATACATCAAACTGAGATTTTCCAAGTGCTTTGGTGAAAATATCGGCAAAATGAGTCTTGGTAGGAACATAGGAAGGCAAAATGAGACCATCAGTAATGGCGTCACACACAAAGTGACAATCAACCTCAATATGCTTTGTGCGTTCATGAAAGACAGGATTCTTTGCAATGTGTAGAGCAGACTGACTATCACAAAAGAGAGGAATAGCCTTTGGATGATGCACACCGAAGCTCAATAATAAGGCCTTCAACCACTTCAACTCACAAGTGATGGAAGCCATGTAACGATACTCAGCCTCGGCGGAGGAGCGAGAAACAGTATGTTGTTTCTTGGTCTTCCAAGAAACAGGAGAATGACCCAAGAAAACAATCCATCCAGATAAAGAACGACGAGTGATGGGACAAGCAGCCCAATCAGAATCACACCAACCCTGTAGAGAGAGCTCACTATCAGAGCGCAAGCGGATACCCTGGCCAGGAGTACCCTTCAAATAACGAACCACGCGCAAAGCGGCGCCCCAGTGCTCAACACGGGGCTCCTGCATGAACTGAGACAATACATGTACTGAATAGGCCAAGTCGGGCCGAGTAACAACCAAATAAATGAGACGTCCCACAAGACGTCAATAAGCTACAGCATAAGAAAGAACAGGACCAGAGGCATGCGCAAGGCGATGGTTCTGCTCAATAGGAAACCCACTAGGCTTAGAGCCTAATAAGCCAGCCTCAGAGATAATGTCAAGGGTGTATTTCCTTTGGCAAAGAAACAGACCAGAGGAACTACGAGCAACCTCAATACCAAGAAAATATTTGAGGGAGCCCAAATCTTTTATCTTAAAACAGTCACTTAAATAAGGTTTGAAAGAAGAAAGAGCAGCGGAATCGTTACCAGAGATAATGAGATCATCCACATACACCAACACATTAATCTGAACAAAGTCCTGGGTGTAAGTGAAGAGAGAATAATCAGAGTAAGACTGAAGAAAACCATACTCTCTCAAAGCATTGACTAACTTGGCAAACCAGCACCGGGGAGCCTGTTTCAAGCCATATAAAGATTTTCTCAGACGACAAACAAGGTTAGGATTAGAACACTCAAAGCCAAGAGGAAGTTTCATATAAACTTCTTCATCCAAATCGCCATGAAGAAAAGCATTGTGGACATCCATCTGATGAAGCTCCCAATTTTTGGAAGCAGCAATATCAAGAAAAGCACGCACAATGGTCATTTTAGCAACCGGAGCAAATGTCTCTGTATAATCAATACCTGCCTCCTGATGATTGCCTAGAACCACTAATCTAGATTTGAGACGTTCAACATCTCCATTAGACAAGTACTTGGTGCGATACACCCATTGACTACCCAAAGCACTTTTACCAGGAGGCAACTCCTCTAAGGTCCAAGTACCATTGTCCTCCAATACCTGAATCTCAGCCTGCATAGACTTTTTCCACCCATCATATCTCATAGCCTCCTTAAAAGACTTAGGCTCAGGAGTAGAGACAATAGCTGCAAGAAACCGCTTATAGTTTGCAGAAAAATTTGCACAATTTATATAGTGAGCTATAGGATAAGGAGTACCTGAAGGAGACGATGAAGAGGAATTAGAACAAGATGGACTTTGCGAGACAACGGAGTGAGTGACATAATCCTTCAATAAAACTGAGGGGAGCTTGGCCCTCATGCCACGACCCAAATTATCAGAAGAAGCGGACAAGGGAACCGTGGCAGCAGGCGGCCCAGCGTGGCCCATATGCAAATCCGAAATGGGAGAAGCAGCGCTAGGGAGAGTTGGGCTCACAGCAGTGGGCTGGGGCCTGGATGCAGGAGAGATAGGTGAAACAGGGACGGTATTGATGGGGTTGGGCTGATCTAGCGGATCTGGGCCCACGGTAGAGGGAGAAGGGCTGGAAAGAATAGGTTGGGCGGAAAATTGAGGGAGAGAATTTGTGAGGGGAGGAAGTTGAGTGTTGGGCTCAGGATAATTAGTGGGCTGGGCAGGTAAGGGAGAGTGGGTTGACTGAGAAATATTTGTGGAGTTTAGAGAAGAGGTGGGCGTATTTGTAGAGGAGGTTGTAGGAGCAGGGGATGGGGACATCCAATGATCATCAAAATAATCATCAACCAAAACATTTATGGGCACCAAATCTTCAGGAATAATGTTCACATATTCCTGGGATAAAAAAGGATAAACATCTTCAAAAAAATTCACAGGGATACAAAAAATTCCTTCGTATTAAGATCAAACAACCGCCAACCCTTTTTACCGAAAGGATAACCCACAAATACACATTTTCGACTACGACTTGCAAACTTATCTCCTTTGGTTTTATGATTATGGGCAAAACAAAGGCAACCAAAGGTACGGATGGCATCGTAAGTGGGAGAAAAACCAAAGAGAACATCAAAGGGGGATTTATTGTCTAAGAGAGGAGAGGGAGTGCGGTTAATTAAGTGAGCAGCATCAAGAACACTTTCACCCCAAAAATAGATAGGAAGGTGGGCCTGAAACCGTAAAGCACGACCAACATTTAAAATATGCTTATGTTTGCACTCAACCCTCCCGTTTTGTTGAGGAGTAGCAACACAAGAGGTTTGAAAAATGATGCCAGTGGCAGAGAAATAATCAAGCAAGCAGTTAAATTCAGTTCCATTGTCACTTTGAACTACTTTAATTGTTTGAGAGAATTGTCGTTCAACCATAGCCACAAACATCATAAACATACGAAACACCTCAGTTTTATCATCCATCAAATAAATCCAAACCGCACGAGAGAAATCATCAACAATGGTTAAAAAAATAACGAGCTCTACAAGAGGAAGCATGTCGTAAGGGCCCCACAAATCACAATGATTTTTTTCAAAAATTCTAGTAGCACGACTATCACTGAAGGGAAATTTGTCTCTAGAATGTTTAGCACGAAATCAGACTTCACATGCTTTTTTAAACTACCCTTATGACTACAAAGAGGAGGAAGCAACTTTACAACATTCTCCGAAGGATGACCCATGTTGCGATGCCATAAATCAAAATCTGATGAAACTCCATGAACGGAAACCAATCGCACATTGTCACCTCCGTTGAAGTAGTAAAGTCCATCATGTCTACGACCCGTTCCAATCTGCTCCCTCATGTGGTCGTGTATAGCACACATAGAAGAGTTAAATTGTACAATGCAGTTCAAATCATGAGTCAACTAAGTAACAGAAATCAGACTACAATTAAACTTGGGAACCAAGAGAACATCAATGAGAGTAATAGTATCTGACAATCGAACATACCCTTTTTTTGTAGCCATGACAATGTCCCCATTTGGAGATCAATAGGACAAGATGGAATGGAAATTAAATCAAACATCCAAGAAACCTCACCGGTAACATGATGTGTAGCACCAGTATCTATAATCCACGATGTAAAATCAAACTTACCACTAAGGCGATCATCAGATAACGTTGTGGTACCAATGAGCCCAGTAAGGGCTTTCCATTGTTCAGGAGTGAACAAAGAAGAAGCGGCAGATGATGACGATGCGGTGGAAGCTGGAGCACTCACGGCTGCAGTAGCGTGAGCCTTGGCGGACCCTCGACCACGCCCAGCTGGAGGACGAGAGGCAGCATTAGGCTTGCGGTTGGCCACCCAACCTTCGGGATAGCCGACGAGATCATAACATTGGGCAGCCTCGTGCCCATTTTTCTTGCAGTGAGAGCTTATTAAATGAGAATAACACCGAGCAGCTTCATGGCCAATTTTATGGCAGTAGTTGCAAGTTGGGCGATCAGTGGTGCCACGACCACGACCCCCAGCACGTACCGCGAACCCGAGAACATCCTATGAAGCCTTGGCAGTAGGAGGACAAGCACTGCAAACCCTCTTGTAATCCCCCGTATTTTTATGGATTTTATAAATATATTTTAATATATAGTTATTTATATTCTAATATATTTTAGCATCTTAATAATTTATTTCTTCAAAGGTTGACTATTTGAAAATCAAAGGAATTATTTTAATAATTTATTCAAGTCAAATATTTATTAAAGTCATGATTTGAAAGTACTTGAAATGTTTGAAATACCTATTTGGATTTGAAAAAGAGTTTAAATGGGATTGAAGAACCCAAATACTAATCCTAGTGATGTTAGGAGTTCTATTATCATTCCTAACCATCACCAAACTCTATTTGAAACCCAATTATCTTTTCCTAAGCCCACAAAGGGGAAACTATAAATACCCATAAACCCCAAATATTTCCCTACACATTATTTTCTCTCTCCTCCTTTTTCCCCCAAGATTTCGGCCCTAATATTTCTTTCATTATCTCTTTCTTTTCTTTTTTCTTCTTCCTCTTCCTTCGGTCTTCACTCCTCTTCCTCGCCGGCTGCTGCTTCCTCGCCCGTGACTCGCCGTCGACTGCCGCCGTGTGCTGCCGACCGCTGCTGTGTGCCGCCGATCCTTCTTCCCTCCTCTTCTTGCTTTGGTTTGTTTCTTTTTCTTCCTCCTCAAGTTTTATACAAAGATTGTATTTTTAGGTTTTGTTTGAATTAATTTATGTTTAAAAGTTATAAGTTATTGATTTATTATTGAATCTAAGTTATATAAATTATGTATTGAAAGAATAAAAATTTCAGATTTGAGTATTATACTTAGATTGAGTTTTAATTATTCAAAGCATTAGTTTTTAGGGTTTTGAAAGTTAGAAAAATCTAGTAGCTTATTATTAGTTATGAAAGTTATTATCTTTATGATTTTAAGTATGTTTAAATATGTTTAGAAGGGGTTTTAATTTATAATATGTTGCTGGAAATTTTAAAGGGAGTGTTTTAATGGAGTTTTAAGGATTTTAATGACTAGTATGGTATTACTATGCTAGGAAATATTAGTAATTGAAGTTTTAATGATGGAAACAACTTTTAAATATTTTTTACGGGAGGTTTAAAGTATTTTAAAGTTGCTGGAAATTATTGAAGTATTGATTATGAATTTATACTGGTTGTTTTAGGTGGAGAATTCTCTTTAGGCGACTTTTAAGATCGTTAAAGTGGGCTATCGGTTTGTTTACACAAGGTACGTACATACCTATGTGTTGATTGAGAAAGTATCATGATTTAAAGGAAGGAAATTATGTAGTATCATGTATAGGAACTTTGTGAGTTCATATATGATATTTATTATGTTGGATTTTGCATGTTTTATGCTGTGGTGTAAACATGTGGATTATGAAATTATATTCTGAGATTTATATATCATGTTTGTATGGAAGATTGATGCAAGCATGTTGGATGTGAACTTTATTTATTAATTCACATGGTGGAATTAATATATTTATTGAGTTGAATCATGTGTTCCCTTATATTATTATTTTCACTACTCTATGAGGACTGTGGGCCTTATATGGTAAGTTGATAATTTATGCCTATGAAAGGTAAGTTGGTTGTTGGCTAGGTTCAACAAATAAGAAGGAATTAATCATGCGTTGTAAGTTGTATGATCACTTATTTAATCCTAAGATAAAAAGGAATTAAGTTGTGAATGTTTGATTATACGTTATCTGTATTGCTTGTGTGTCATAACAAGTAATAATTGGTAAACCATGTAAAGTGTAACATGGATAGTAATAAACTTTAGACTGGTGCACGTCTGAAGTTGGACAATCAGGAGTTGGGGTACACGGTGAACGTGCCATGGCTTTTTCTGGGAATTGGATTGATCACCGTTCCTATTTTTATTCAAAGGTTCCTCGATATCGCAGGTCATTATGGAATACGGAGTCACGCCCGTATTTCATCTTCCTAGGTGAAGGCTGGTTTTTAGTTAGAAAACTCGGTCCAATAACTATTCCACTAAAGTAATAAAAAGGATGGTTAAAGTTTAGTTCAGTAAAAGTTGTCTGCAGATTGTTAGATTGTTATGTTATTATTTATCCCTACTTATTATTTATTAGTATCATGTTAGGAATGTTTATGTATTATTATGTAGTACTCAGCTTTGCTGATTACGTGCTTTGTTTGTATGTGTTGATCATGGCCTTGCCTTATTGATCCTGTGATAACCCATTTTGGTGAGCAGATTCTTTAGTGCATTGACATCTACAGGTTTGGAAATGTTGCATCATGGGGTTCTGGGAATGGAGAGCTTGTGTTGCAGATTGTTTTATCTATGGCTTTAATAGATACTTCATATTAAGTTGGTTTTGAAGTAGACAGTTATAGTGTGTTGGTTTTAAGTACTTTGTTTGTTTATTATATTTAAAGTATGAAGTTTAGTTATATATATTTTCCGCTGCAAAATTCTGAATAAGCCGATACGTTTTCACATGGGCGATAATACTTTGATAATTCTCTATGTTTCATAGTAAAAAGGTATTTTAGAAAAGAGAGAATTGTCGGGGTGTGCACATGACATGTAACTACGAAAGTACATTAATCTCAGGTCGCGCTCAAGAATGGCTAACAACAATAATGAACTAGCTGCTGCTATTCACCTTCTGACGGAGAAACTGACTCAAGAGATAACTGAGCGTCACGATTCTGCTGGGGACATGTTTGAGAGGTTAGCCGAAATTAAACCACCATATTATAAGGGGCAAGCTGACCCTACCTTTCTAGAAAACTGGATTAGGGAGTTTGAGAAACTTTTTGGAGCTGTGAACTGTCTTGAAAATATGAGAGTGGGTCAGGCTGCGCTGTACCTTAGGGATGAGGCTGATTTGTGGTGGAGAGAAGATGGGGTGAGACTGAGTGTTGTTGAAGGCTTTAATTGGGATTCTTTTATTACTACCTTAAGAGGAAAATTTTACCCTGCTTTTTTTTTGTTTTTTTATAAACCTTAGGATGGGGAATAGACTATCTCTGAGTATTACAGTAAGTTCATACCACTGTCTAGGTTTGCACATGAGGTAGTAGCTACTAAAGAGTTAAAGGCTCAAAGATTTGAGCAAGGTTCGACTGAGGAAATCCAATTGGGGTTAGGTGATGAGACCTTTGTGCCCTTAGATGTTGTTTATGGGAGAGCCGCCCATATTTATGGTCTTCAATCGAGGCGTGATAAGAAGAATGTTGTAATGGGTGGGAAAAGAAAAGATTTCAATGCTAGAGGAAATCAGTGAAACTTTTAGAAGAATAGAAATGGGAACGAGAATTTCCAAGAAAGGAATGGTCAAGGCTTTAAGGGTAAGGGCCAGTCTGAGAAAAGTTACAACTATAAGAAGTCTAATAAGAACCACCCTGGTAGAGACTGTAAAGGGGATCTAGTGACCTATCATTACTGCCGACTTAGTTTTAGTACTTTTTCTATTAACTCCGTGCCAGTTAAAGCATTATTTGATTCGGGGGCGACTTATTCTTTTGTTTCGTCATCTGTTATTAAAAGTTTAGGGTTAGTAGGTTTTGAGGTGATTGACCTGCTTATTAGTATACCTACTGGATAAGTCATAAGGTATACCAAGTTGTTTAAAGATTTGCCTCTAAAGATAGGAGATTGTGTATTTCCTTCTGATTTAATAGAGTTTAATCTGGGAGACTTAGATGTAATTCTTGGAATGGATTGGTTAGGTTTCTACAAGACCAAGATAGGCTGTGAAGCTCATAAAGTAGTATTAAGAAGCCCTAATTTGGGAAAGTTAACTTTGTATTGACGTTTTGGGAAGCCTAAGAACTTTGGGGTCATTTCCGCAATGCAAGTGAAGAAGTTGGGGAAGAAGGAATGTGAGTTGTTTTTCTGTAGTGTGAAAGACGAGATAATACGAGGTTTATTAAGTGTGAATTGAGGCTCACGAATGTTAAGTGTGATTAGCTAGCAGCTCGGAAGTAAAGAGGTTGGATTGAAAATTGAGGATGTACCAATTGTGAATGAGTTTATGGATGTGTTTCCAAGTGAGATTTCTGGTATGCCACCTGAAAGAGCTGTTGAGTTTACCATAGACTTAGTTCCTGGTACTGCACCTATATCTAGGGCACCCTATAGAATGGCACCTCCTGAGATGAGTGAATTGAAGACGCAGTTGCATAAGCAGTTCGATAAAGGTTATATTAGGCCTAGTGCATCACCTTGGGGAGCTCCTGTGTTGTTTGTTAAAAAGAAAGATGGGAGTATGAGGTTGTCTATCGATTATAGGGAATTGAATAATGTAACCATCAAGAACAAGTATCCTTTGCCTAGGATAGATGACCTATTCGATCAATTGAATAGAGCGAGCGTGTTCTCGAAGATTGTTTACGTTCGAGGAATCACCAGTTGAGGATAGCTGATAAGGATATACCTAAGACTACGTTTAGGACTTGTTATAGTAGCTATGAGTTTACGGTAATGCCGTTTGGGTTAACCAATGCACCTGCCATATTTATGGACTTAATGAATAGGATTTTCCATGAGTTCTTAGATAAGTTCATTGTTGTATTCATTGATGATATTATGATCTACTCGAAGAAATAAAAAGAGCATGATGAGCATTTGAGGATTATATTGGAGACGCTTAGGAAGAATCAATTGTATGCCAAGTTCTCTAAGTGTGAGTTTCGTCTGGAGAAAGTAGCATTTTTGGGTCATTATGTGTCTAAGGAAGGAGTCTCTGTAGATCCTGCTAAGATTCAAGCTGTGAGTGAGTGGCCAAATACAAAGAATGTGTCTGAAGTTTCCTAGGTCTATCTAGCTATTATAGATGATTTGTGAGAGATTTCTCGAAGATAGCGAGGCCGATGACCAATTTGATGAAAAAGGAGTCAAAATTCGAGTGGGGTGATAAGTGTGAGGAAGCCTTTCAAATTTTAAAAGAACGCTTGACCTCCGCACCTGTTTTAACCCTGCCTGCTGGGAATGAGGGATTTGAGGTGTATAATGATGCTTCAAAGAATGGTTTGGGATGTGTGTTACAACAGAATGGGAAAGTGATTGTGTATGAGTCGCGTCAGTTGAAACCTTATGATGCTAATTACCCTACACATGATCTAGAGTTAGCTGCTATTGTGTTCGCCTTGAAGATTTGGAGACACTACCTGTATGGGGTAACCTGTAAGATCTTTACCGACCATAAAAGTTTGAAGTATATTTTCACCCAGAAAGACCTCAATATGAGGCAGAGAAGATGATTAGAATTAATAAAGGATTATGACCTAGACATCCAATATCATGAAGGGAAGGCAAATGTAGTTGCCGATTCGTTGAGTAGGAAATCGAGCCATAGCATGAATGCCTTGGTAGTTCCTGAGGAATTGTGTCGAGATATGCAAAGACTTAGCCTAGAAATCTTAAACCCTGGGGGTTATAAGTTGCATAAGGATCTTAAGGAAATCTATTGGTGGCCGAATATGAAGCGTGAGGTCGCTGAATTCGTGTCAAAATGTCTAGCTTATCAGAAAGTGAAGATAGATCGTAAGAGACCAATGGGGAAAGTTCAATCCTTAGAGGTAGTATAACAATAGTTATCATGCGAGTATTAAGATGGCACCTTTTGAGGCGTTATATGGAAGGAAGTGTAGAAGTCCCATTTGTTGGAATGATTTTAGTGAGAACATAGTATTGGGTACATAATTCATTGAGGAGACTGTCAAGAATGTGAAGTTGATTCAGGCTAGAATTCAAGCTGCTCAAGATAGGCAAAAGAGTTATGCCGATCTGAAGAAAAGAGAAGATGAGTTCGATGTAGGTGATAAAGTGTTTATGAAAGTATCACCAACTAAGGGTAGGATGAGATTTGGGAAAAAGGGCAAATTAAGTGCCAAATACGTAGGTCCATATGAGATCCTGCAAAGAATTGGGAAGGTAGCTTATAGGCTGGCTTTGCCAATGGAATTTGAGAAGATGCATGATGTGTTACATATTTCACAACTCAAGCGTTATATCCCTGATGAGAGTCATGTATTGGAACCTGAGAGGATCCAGATTGATAGTAGCCTCACATATGTGGAAAGACCTGTGAAAATTATTGATAAAAAGGTGCGTAGTACGCGCAATATGGATGTCAATATCGTGAAAGTACTTTGGTCGAACCATGAGTCCGAAGAGGCAACGCGGGAAGCCGAAGCTGAAATGAAGAAGAAGTATCCATATTTATTTTCTGAGGTGAGTTACGAGGGCGTAACTCGTTTTCTTTAAGAGGGGTAGAATGCGATAGAATTTCGCGCTTTTTACCAAATTTTATGGTATTTTTATGCATTGTGATGCTTATTTTGGCGATTTGCACATGTTAGGTGCAAAATAAATAGATTCTCCGCATAAGAAAATGTGTTCATGAGTAACACAAGTGATTTTAAGTTGGCGAAAGAGTGCACATGAGTGGCACACGTATTTCTCCACTGAAAGTTGATTTCAAAACTTTTGAAGTTATGTGAGTTTTCGTGTCAAGTTTCGGGATGAAACTTCTTTTAAGAGGGGGTATACTGTAATCCCCCGTATTTTTATGGATTTTATAAATATATTTTAATATATAGTTATTTATATTCTAATATATTTTAGCATCTTAATAATTTATTTCCTCAAAGGTTGACTATTTGAAAGTCAAAGGAATTGTTTTAATAATTTATTCAAGTCAAATATTTATTAAAGTCATGCTTTGAAAGTACTTGAAATGTTTGAAATACCTATTTGGATTTGAAAAAGAGTTTAAATGGGATTGAGGAACCCAAATACTAATCCTAGTGATGTTAGGAGTTCTATTATCATTCCTAACCATCACCAAACTCTATTTGAAACCCAATTATCTTTTCCTAAGCCCACAAAGGGAAAACTATAAATACCCATAAACCCCAAATATTTCCCCAGACATTATTTTCTCTCTCCTCTTTTTTCCCCCAAGATTTCGGCCCTAATATTTCTTTCTCTCTTTCTTTTCTTTTTTCTTCTTCCTCTTCCTTCGGTCTTCACTCCTCTTCCTCGCCGGCTGCTGCTTCCTCGCCGGTGACTCGTCGTCGACTGCCGCCGTGTGCCGCTAACCGCCGACCGCTGCTGTGTGCCGCCTATCCTTCTTCCCTCCTCTTCTTGCTTTGGATTGTTTCTTTTTCTTCCTCCTCAAGTTTTATACAAAGATTGTAATTTTAGGTTTTGTTTTAATTAATTTATGTTTAAAAGTGATAAGCTATTGATTTATTATTGAATCTAAGTTATATAAATATTGTATTGAAAGAATAAAAATTTCAGATTTGAGTATTATACTTAGATTGAATTTTAATTATTCAAAGCATGAATTTTTAGGGTTTTGAAAGTTAGAAAAATCTAGTAGTTTATTATTAGTTATGAAAGTTATTATCTTTATGATTTTAAGTATGTTTAAATATGTTTAGAAGGGTGATGATTGGTTTATATGCCCCGATTTATGCTTAGTTTTTAATAGTTTTTGTGATAGCTTTTAGGCTAATTTAGGCTAAGTTCATTCCTTTTCTTTATTTTTGTGCATTTTTCCTCCCTTGCGCTCTTTCTTTGGGTGTTTGTTTATATTTCAGGATTTGGGAGCACGTTTGGAGGGTCTATGCACAAGCCCGAGGCAAAGTGTTGAAGAAAATGGAGCACCAAGGAGCTCGAAAGAAGAGAAGAAATGGCCGACCCGAGGCCCCGGGTGTGTGGACCCGTCCGGGTCAGCCCAGCCAGAGAAAGCAGCAGATATTCCTTTTAGCAGACCCGAATGCTCGGGTCAGCCAACCCGAGGTCTCGGGTTCTTAGACCCGCCCGGGTCGCCAGTTTTGAGAAACCCCAAGATTCCTGATACGTTGACCCGCCCGGGTCAAGTAACCCGAGGGCTCGGGTCAAGTCACCCGCCCGGGTCGAGTCATTTTTCGGAGACGGTTTTGCGACTTTGTTTGCTTTAATGCGGGGGCTGTTTTGTAATTTTCTGTTTTATTTCTTATGACTATATAAGAGGGACTCCTCTTATTTTAACTTACGCAATTATTAACTAGAGATTATAGAGAAATTAGATCTTGTTTTAGCATTCAAGTTTAGAGTAAAACCCTAGGAGAGGGAAAAGTGGAAGTTTGAAGCTTTTGGATCTCCATTCTTCATTTATGAAAGCTTAAAGTTGGTAATCTTTGTTTATTTTCTTCTTTTCTTCCATTGTTCTTGCTTAATTCATGCTTTGCTTATTTAGATCTTGCTTTATTAGTTGATTATTTGCAATTTTCCACTTTTCCTCCATGGTTATGGTGATTAAGTTACTTCAAGCTTTGTTTTGTTCTATTTCCATAATGTGTGAGTAGTTTCTTACTAGGGGAAGGGAAGTAACCTTCATTTACTCTTTGGATCTTAGATCTAAGTTAGGGGGTTAACTTTTGGGGTTGAACTTGTTGATCAAACTTGTTTTACTTGGTTTGTTGGGTGCTTGATCACCACTTAACTTACATGTTTAGAATTCCTAGTGAAGGATTGAGAGATGAAGCTAGGAATAAACTAAGTTTGGTTGCTAGATTAGGATTTCCATGAAAATAGGCATTTTCTAGTTTAGGGAAGCTTGATTAATCATGTTGTGCTTGATTTGGCTAGATTGGTTGCTCATGCCATGAGAATAGGTCATGAGTAACTAATCAAGCTCCTCTAATTAGCTTTAGAGAGTAATTAGAGTTCATATGTTCGTGATTTTCCCCTTGTGATCCCCCATTTGTTTCCCCTTGGTTTTGATATTTGATTCTTGGATTGAGTGTTGGTGAATCCCCCTAATCCCCTAGTTTCTTTTACCCCTGTTTTTTCTCCTTTTACTTAATTGCTTGTTGATTTACTTTGCAAATTTCCTAGTTTATTTAGATTTTAGAATCATTGTTAAACTCTCAAAAACCCAAAAATTGATTTAGCTCATTGTAGTTAGCTAATTAACTCTTGATTTAACCCTACTTCCTTGTAGATTCGACCCTATACTTATCCTTTATTGGATAAATTAGGTATCTTTGACGTGTTTACAACGAGCGCGTCAAAGGGGTTTTAATTTACAATATGTTGCTGGAAATTTTAAAGGGAGTGTTTTAATGGAGTTTTAAGGATTTTAATGACTAGTATGGTATTACTATGCTAGGAAATATTAGTAATTGAAGTTTTAATGATGGAAACAACTTTTAAATATTTTTTACGGGAGGTTTAAAGTATTTTAAAGTTGCTGGAAATTATTTGAGTATTGATTATGAATTTATACTGGTTGTTTTAGGCGGAGAATTCTCTTTAGGCGACTTTTAAGATCGTTAAAGTGGGCTATCAGTTTATTTACACAAGGTACGTACATACCTATGTGTTGATTTTGAGACTAAATTACTTTTTTTTTTTCATTTTTTTGGTGTGTTTTCCTCTTGGTTGTTTTTACTAATATTCTCCTTAGCTTTGTTGGTTGCATGTCACGGAGATTGAGGGGCGATCCAACCATCCCCATCGCATAACCTTGAAAATACATTGAGGCAATTAAGGAGAATCTTTAGGGAACCTACGGTCCAACCGGGTGTTGAACAACCGGGTTTTGAGCAAGAGTCTTCTATCTCCACTACTTCTAGCACTATGGGGGATGAGGCTCTTAGAGCATTATGGGTTTTTGGGCATCCCGAGGCATTTGAACTCAAAAGTGGTATTCGCCGCCTAACTACTACCGCCAACTTCGAATTTTCTCCGCATTTGATGCGCATGATCAAACAAGAACCCTATGGGGGTATGACTCATGAGTGCCCTCTTGAGCATTTGGCTAACTTCTTGGAGCTATGTGCCACGGTGAAGCAAAACAATGTGAGTCAAGAGTTTGTGAGGCTCAACTTATTTCATTTCTCTCTTGTGGGTAAGGCTTAGAAATGGTTGCAATGCATTCCGGAAGACTCTTTGATAACTTGGGCACAAGTTACCACGGCTTTTGTGGATGAGTTCTATTCTCAAGAGAAGACCTCCGAAGCTAGGAGGAAGATAGCTAATTTCTCTCAAGAGGAGGATGAGAAATTGTATGGAGCTTGGGATAGGTTCAAGGATCTTTGAAGATCTTGTCCTCACCATGCTTATAGTCAATGGATGCTTATGCAAAGCTTCTATGATGGTCTCCTTCCAATGACCTGTGCAAGCCTTGATTCGGGTGCGGGAGGCCAACTAACAAAGCTTCCGGTTGACACTATCGAGCCTACAATTGAAGGGGTAGTACGACACTACTCTTGGGGGAATTCTACTAGAACCGCAAGCAAGAAAAGTGCAAGCAAAGGCAAGTATGATCTTGATGCCATTGACCACATCAATGCAAAACTTGATACCCTTGCAAAGAAATTGGAAAAGGTAAGCTTGGCATCTCCTAGCCAAGGTACTTCTCAAGCTTTTTCTTGTGAGATTTGTGGTGGGTCGGACCACGCTAGCTCTTATTGTGGTGGGTCTATGGTCCATGTTGCTTGGGTTAATACTAGGGGTGAGGGAAATCCTAACATCAACAAACAAGGGAGATGGAATAACAATGCGAGTGGAGGATGAAAGAACCCTCAACCACCCCAACCTTACCAAGCTAGACCACCCGGATTCTATAACCCCCAACAAACATTCCCACAACAACCCCCTAGAGCTCCCTTTGAGCCAAATCAACCAAAACAATCCTCTCTTGAATCCACTCTCCAACTTTTCTTAGCTCAACAAATAAAAACCAATGCCGGTAACGATAGGAAGTTTGGAGATATACACACCTCCCTCCAACAAATGAATGCGCACAATAAGATCATTGAAACCCAACTTGCCCAAGTCGCTCAACAAGTGAGCAACAACTCTTCAAACTCTTCCACCCAACTTCCTAGCCAACCTATTATCCGAGAGCAAGCTAAAGCCATCACTTTGAGATTTGGGGCTCACTATGAGGGTCCTAAGATGCCTACACTTGATGATGCTAACCCCTCCAATGAGAGTGAGAATGTGGATAGCGGAGTTGATAAAGAGATTGAAAATGTCGTTGTGGAAGACATTCATGAGGATGAGACTCCTATAATTGTTGAACACGAAACATCAAGCAATGAGCCTCCTCCAATGAAGAGCTACACTCCTCCGGTCCCATATCCTCAAAGGTTAGCAAAGAAGCACTTTAATGACAAATTTGTCAAGTTTCTTGAGGTAATGAAAGGTTTACAAGTTCATATTCCATTTCTCCAAGCTATGGCTCAAATGCCCACCTATACCAAGATTTTAAAGGAACTTCTTTCTAACAAGTCCAAACTTGAAGAAAGTTCCACCATTGCTCTCACCGCCGAAGTTAGTGCGGTCCTCCAAAACAAGCTCCCCAAAAAGCTTGAAGATCCGGGGTCTTTATCCATACCATTGAGAATTGGAGATTTGGAGCCAAAGAGAGCATTGGTCGATCATGGGGATAGTGTAAGCCTAATGCCACTCTCCATTGCAAAGAAGCTCAACTTTGAGCTTAAGCCAACAAGAAGGGTGATACAACTAGCGGATCGCTCGGTTAAGATGCCCGTTGGAGAATTGGAGGATGTTCCGGTGCAAGTTGGGAGAGTCTTCATCCCTTGTGACTTTGTAGTGATGGAAATGGAAGAAGACTCTCAAGTCCCTCTTATTTTGGGAAGGCCTTTCTTGAAAACGACCGGAGTGCTAGTTGACATGAAGAGAGATGTAATGACATTGAGGGTTGGGGATGAGAAGATGGAGTTTGCTTTCAACAAGAACATGAAAGCTCCTATTATGGAAGAAGTGCATCAGATCGACACCCTTGCGCAAGAAGTGCTAAGCCTAAGGGCTTTAGTTGAAGCAAGGGATCCTCTTGAAGATGTACTACTAGGAGAAGATCAAGAGCATGAAAGTGAAGCTTGGCATCTCAAAAAGGCAATGGACAAGGCACCAATCTACCAACCTACTCATGCAAGCTTCGAGGTTTTGGAAGCCTCTTTAGAAAAAGAGGAGAGGACTACGCCTCCTCCTATTTGTGAGTTAAAACCCCTTCCCCCCTCTTTGAAGTATGTTTTTCTTGGAGATAACGAGACCTACCCCTTGATTGTCAATTCTACACTTAATGGTCCTTTTCTTGAAAAACTTCTTTGTGTTCTAAAACAACATCGAAGTGCCATTAGGTATACAATTGATGATCTCTAGGGTCTAAGTCCCATCTTGTGTATGCATCGAATTCATTTGGATGATGGTCAAGCCTCCTCTATTGAGCCCCAAAGAAGGCTAAATCCTAACATGAAAAAGGTGGTAAAAAAGGAAGTTTTGAAACTCCTTGAGGATGGTAGGTGGGTTAGCCCCTTTCAAGTTGTCCCAAAAAAGGGAGGAATGATCGTCATCAAGAATGACAAAGGTGAGCTTATCTCCTCAAGATCGGTCACCGGGTGGCGCATGTGCATTGATTATCGAAAGTTGAATAAAGCCACCCGAAAGACCATTTTCCCTCCCTTTTATTGACCAAATGCTTGAAAGATTGGCGGGTCATACCCATTTTTACTTTTTGGATGGTTATTCGGGTTCTTTCAAATTCCCACTCACCCCGATGACCAAGAGAAGACAACATTCACATGTCCATTTGGCACCTTCGCTTATCGAAGGATGCCATTTGGATTGTGTAATGCTCCTTCCACATTCCAAAGGTGTATGACCGCCATTTTTTCGGACATGCTTGAATCAACCATAGAAGTTTTCATGGATGACTTCTCCGTGGTATGTTCATCTTTTGACATTTGTCTCTCCAACCTTCAACAGGTTTTAGAGAGATGTCAAAAGATAAATCTCGTTCTTAATTGGGAAAAATGTCATTTTATGGTTGAATATGGCATAGTCCTTGGTCATAAGATATCTCAAAAAGGGATTGAGGTGGATAGGGCTAAAATTGAGGTTATTGAGAAATTGCCTCCCCCAACTTCGGTGAAGGGAGTGAGATCTTTTCTTGGGCATGCGGACTTTTATCGCCGTTTTATCAAAGATTTTTCAATAATCTCAAAGCCCCTATCCAATTTGCTTCAAAAAGACATTAAATTCAAATTTGATAAAGATTGCATGCATGCTTTTGAAACTCTAAAAAAGCCTCTAATTTCCGCTCCCATAGTGTAATAGCCTTATTTTTAAGAGCGTTTATTAAACATTAATTATATTCATTAAACTAATTATGCTCCGAAAACTCTTATTTTATTTGAGTCGTGGAGTATTATTATTATTTGTCGAGTTGTAATATATTTATTTATTTAATTTTATAAAATTATTATTATTAATTTATATGTTGAGTTTTATATGTGCAACTAGTTGAGTTGTATTTTGCCCAAAATAGGATACCAAGTCGGTTTCCTAATTCCTATCTCTTTACATGATGTGGAAAGTAAACCCCCAAGCCCCCCATTTATTCTTGTCGGTTCATTTGGAGGGTACCTCACCCAAATTCTTTCTCTTTCTTCCTGTGAGAAACCCTAAAACCCCAGCCCAGTTTTCTCTCTTCCCTGCGTCGTTGTCTCGCCGGTGCTTCCCCAAGCTCGTCGGAGCTTCATCTCGTTTCGCCGACGCTGCTGCCATCTTATCATCTCCCTCCCCTGCTGCCATCTTATCATCTCCCTTCCCTGCTCACGTTTTCTCTCTCTCCTTCGCTGTTGCTCTCGCCGCTGTTGATGTTGTTGGTGGTGCTCCTCGACGGGGGGTCACTGGTATTCTCTCCCTCCCTTCTTGTTGTTGCTGCTGCGTTGTTGTCTTGTTCTTTTCTCTCAGTCTCCTGCGCTGCTTCGTGGTGCTGCCACCTCTGTTGGTGGCCGTGTGTTGGTGGTTGCAGAGCACCAAGGTATTTTCTTCTTTTCTTGTGTGTTGTAGTTGTTGTTGCTGTGGTAGTTGTTGTATTACAGTTGTGTTGTTGTTGGTAATACTGATGTTGTTATTCTCAAAAGGAGGAATGTTGTTATTAAGTCTCTTATTTGTTTAGTTAAATTTTGTTAGTTGAGTTTGGATGATTTAGTTCAGTAATTTAGAGTTGTTGTCGTGAAATTGTGATGTCAGTTGAATGGTTCTTTGTTGATTGTGATTAATTAAATATGGTGCTATCAAAGTATATTTATTAGTAGAAAAGTGGAATCATTGGAGTAGCTTGTTAGTGTTTTGTTGGTGTCTTACTAACTGTTGCTAGTTGTGGATTTAAGGGTGGTAAACCCGGTTAGAATCGTCTTTTAGTCGAGTACTAATTTCAGCTTAGTGTTATATTGTTTTGGAAAAGAGTTGTGGGTTTATAGATTCTAATGTGAGTTAATATAATTTGTTATTGTTAGTATTGGTAATAGGATTGATTGAAGTTATTGCAAAGTGAAATTAGGAGTTATGTGGAATTGGTTTCATTAATTCCTACTTGTGGGATTTAATTCGATCATTATAGTAGGTTGTATTAAGAAAGGTTATTTAGATTAGTTTCTCATGTAGTGAGGAGTTTATTAATTATTGTTATTGTTTTGAGGTCGTTGTTGGAGTATGTATAAGGAGATAATTTCTGAAGTTCGAGCTATAGTTGGTGTTCCAGAATGTCGAATTATTGGGAATCATTTCAAGGTACACACATGTCCTTCCACCTTCGAACCTATATCCGTGTTTCATGTGATTTCATATGTTGAGCTTAATAAGCCTTTTATATAAATACAGAATTAATTAAAGTGTTATTTGTGTGTTTACAAGAGTTGTTGACTACATATCTGGTTTTAAGCTATGAGCGAAAGCTAAATATGTAATGAGTTTTATTGAGTGAAATCTTGATTATGGAGAACTGATTGGAGGTAGTTGAATCCTTCAAGACTATAAATGTGTGTTATTATTAAATCTACATGTTTTCCACATCGAATTTATTATAGATTTTCTTATGCCTAGTAAGTTGATTTTTTTTATATGAAAGTGTAGCTATGAGAATTAAAGCAAGGATATGTATTATATCGAACTATATGAGTTGGTTTTACAACAAGTACTCCGTTTTACGAACTACGTCGGAACGTCGATTCGATATTTTTATGAACTTGCTTTCGATCTAAACTATAGTTATATATGAAAGTTTCATAGGGAAATAAAGGAATTTTGAGCAAAGATGTTGAGTTATAATTTCAGGTATAAGACAATTGTCAAAATATTTGCGATATAAGTTTTATATGGAATTCTAAAAGTATAAAAGACTCTTTATTATGGTTTGAGATTTTGAATAAATACGATCAAAAACTTTGAAACTTATGATTTTGAGTTATGAGCAAATATTGGATTCGTGAAATTATAAATCAAGTTTTTCTGGTTCTAATAATGACGAAGATGATATTTACTCCTACTAAATTTTTATGAAGAAGTTCTCATAGAAAAAGTCTCTCAAATTTGGGTCAATTTAATGAACATTATTTTCGGATTTAAGTTCGGAAACACGTAAGTCTAGTGAAACAAGTTATATCTTTACAGGATATCATTGATGAATTATGTTATATGGAGTTGGAATCTAAGTTAGAATGAGTTTGGTGTGAGATGGGTACTTGTGAAGTTTTGTTTAAGAAATACAATTGTCGTTTTGAGGGTAGAAGTAGGCAACTACCCTAAGATTTACTTATGACGTATAAACAAGGTTGAATGGTATCACCCGAAGATATCTCCGGAAATACTATGGAGCTCGGTTATATAAGAATGAAGGTCTATGATGTCTTAATTGAAGGACAAAGTAATTGTTGGGAGGTTGTAACTAAGAAATGAAGATGTTATGTGATGGACGTAGATTAGATAGTTAGGGAATAGTAAATTTGGATGGGAATTTCAAAGGTCAAGTATTGATTTATGAGTTAATGGAGTTGTTACGAGAGGTTTGTGAGTTCAGAGGGTGTGTAGGATTTGAGAGATGAATGTCGTATCAGTGAAATAAAGGATCCATATCTTGGTGGTGGTTTAGAGGAGTATCGATTAGAGAGAGATAATTTACAATACTTATGTAATAAAAGATCATATCCGCAAAGGGGTCAAGTAAAAGAGTTTGGAGCATAATTTCTTCTATTAGATGAGTAAGATTATATAAATGGAAGTTGGAAAAAAATATATAAATCTAGATAATAGAGAGTAATTAAAGTTATATAATGACAATACTAAGCGTATGGTGTTAAGACTAATATGAGCTTTCAGTACAAATACATGGGGACGTATGGCTGTGAATTATAAATTTAAGAAGAATCAGGACAACGAGTTTGAGTACTGGGAAATACTAAAGTTAAGATGGAAAATTGCATTGTAGAATATTCAATTATAACATGGAAATATGGAGTGAGATATTTTGACTTGCCATAGTAATTGTAGGTGATTTATGATAATGTAATAAGGTTATATTCTGGCAATGAGAGTTCATGTATTGGTAATAAGAAAACCTTTAAGGGGAAAATTCATATCATGAGGATTTTGGAATTCTATAGTTTAGATGCTATAAGTTAAAGACGGAAGTCCAAGTACAAAGAGAAACTATTGTGATGAAGGGAATTGCCAAAACGTGTTAGAGGATACCTTATTGTAATCCCCCATAATTTTAAAGGATTTTATAAATATATTTTATCATTTATATATTTATATTTTAGTTCAAATGATTTTTATTATTAAAGTAGGTTGACTATTTTTGAAAGTCAAATGAAATTATTTTAAGGATTTAAGGAAATTGAAAATATTTTAATTAATCATGCTTTGAAAAAGGTTTGAAATATGAATTTGATTTAGAAAAGAAGTCTAATGGACTTGAGGAACCCAAATTCTAAGTAGATTAGGAAAGAGGAGTTATATTGATACTAGGAGTACTCATTCATCAATCCTAGTTATCATCGAATCCTATTTAAACTTAAATTCCTTTTCCTAAGCCCAAAAGGAAACCCTAACTATAAATACCCTAAGCCAATTATTTTACCCTACACAAATTATTTTCCTCACTCATTCTCTCAAAAATTTCGGCCCTCTCCCCCTTCCACGTGATTTTCTTTTCTTCTTCCTCTCAAGTTTTTGTTTCTTCTTCTTCAAGTAACGCTTTCTTCTTCGCTAAGAACGTCATCGCGCCGTTGACCACCGTGGACCGCCGCTCTGCCACCAATACCTTCCTTGGCCGGCGCATCCTCCTTTGTATCTTGAGTTGGTTTAATTCTTTCCTTTTCCTCATGTTTTCCATTAAAGACTATATTTTTATGCTTTATTTTAATGTTAATCATGATTATCAATATTAATTTACTGTTTTAATGAGTAATCTTGATTCATATATATATTATATTATAAGAATAAAAATTCAGATTTGTTTATTATTGTTAGATTTAAGTTTTAATAATTAAAGCATGGATTTTTAGGGTGTTAATGATTAGAAAACCATAGTAGCATATTAAATACTATGAGATTAATTTAATTTATGATTTTAAACATGTTTAAGAGGGTTTAAAGAAGGTTTTATGATTTTATAAGTTGCTGGAATTTCAGAAAGTGTTTTATTTAGGGAGTTTTAAGAATTTTAATTACTAGTATGGTAGTACTATGCTAGGAATTAAAAGTAATGGAAGTTTTGATAGAAAAATCAACTTTTGAATATGTTTAAAGGGGTTTTTAAATATTTTAAAGTTGCTGTCTTTTTATTTAAAAGTATTGATTTGAGTTATGTTTGATTTCTAGGCGGAGAGTATTCGTAGGAGACTTTTAAAGGTTTAAAAGTGGCCAGTCGACTAGTTTACAAAGGTACGTACATACCTATGTGATGATTGAGATAGCATCATGATTTTATAAAGGAGAATTATATAGTATCATGTATAGGAACTATGTTGAGTTCGTGTATGATATTTATTATGATGGATTTTGCATGTTTTATGCCTGTGTGCAAACATGTTGATTATAATATTTGATTATGAGTAGAATATCATGTTTGTATGGAATATTGATGCAAGCATGTTAGTTGGATTGGGAACTTTATTTATTAATTCACATGGGGAATTAATATATTTATTAGTATTGGATCATGTTTGATCATTGTTCCCTTTTGTATTTCACTACTTTATGAGGATGTGGGCCTTATTTGGTAAGTTGACAAGTTATGCCTTTGAAAGGTAAGATTGATTGTTGGCTAGGTTCAACAAAGTAAGAAAGGTTGGAATTAAAGAAAGTAATCTTGGATTGTAAGTTGTGTGATCACTTATGTAATCCTAAGATAAAAGAAGTTTAATTGTGAATGTTGAATTATATTATGTGTTGCTGTATGTGTGTCATAACAAGTAATAAATTGTAAATCACGTAAAGTGTAACTTGGATAGTAATAAACTTTAGACTTGTGCACGTCAAGTTGGACAATCGGGAGTTGGGGTACATGGTGAGCGGGCCATGGCTTTTCGGGAATTGGATTGATCACCATTCCTCTTTTTATTTAAAGGTTCCTCGATATCGTAGGTCATTATGGAATACGGAGTCGCGCCCGTATTTCGTCTTCCTAGGTGAAGACCGGTTTTTAGTTAGACAACTCGGTCCAATAACTATTCCATTTAATATAATAAAAGTGACTAAAGTTTAGTTCAGAGAAGTTATCTCGAGAATGTTATATTGTTGTATTAGTATTTAACTCTGTTATTATTCCTTAGTATCATGATTAGGATTGTTTTATGTATTGATATGTAGTACTCAGCTTTGCGATTACGTGCTTTGTCGTGTGTGTTGATCATGGCTTTGCCTTATTGATCCCGTGATGACCCAATTTTGGTGAGCAGATTCTCTAAAGCATTGACATTTACAGGTTCGCAGATGTAGCATCATTGGGAATCTGGGAATGGAGAGCTTGTGTAAATTTAGTTTTGTTATCTTGTTCTGCATTAGTCAGATAATGTTATTATTAAGTTGGTTGATAGACTTTCATAAAGTGGTTTGTTTTTGAAGTACGTAAATTATTATTTACAACGTTTAGTTTGATGTTTTCCGCTGCAAAATTCTGAATAAGCCGATACGTTATCACACGGGCGATAATACTTGGGTAATTCTCTAAGTTTTGTATTATAAAGGTATTTCTGAAAAGAGAGAATTATCGGGGTGTTACACTTATAGTCTACAAGTAAAATATTACAGGTTATTTGTACGAGCTTAGAATTGGGTCTCGATAATAGTTAATTATCTTATAAGTCTTTAAGAAACATATTTTACATTTTGATTATGTTATGGTTTCGCCTGCGGAAAGACACTTGATTTCGAATACGTTTTATGTATATTACTTGTTTTAAAAATATTTGAGGTAAGTAAGATTATTTTGAGATTCGAGTTTGTGTTATAATAAGATTATTTTCAGGTATTTTGGATATGTTAATTACATTTCAACTCTGTTTTGTTTTAACGGTCGGAAGTTTTAGTCGTTGATACACTTTCGAATAAAATACGCGATACGAATTGAGAACAAGAGTATAAGTGTTGAAAAATATAAATTTGTGTTATTGAGAAAATAAGGATTACGATATAGTTATTGTTTTATGGGGAAAGTAAACAACATTTGTGGAGCGGGTATTGCTCCTTTGAGTAGTCATGATCTAAAAGTGCTTGAGGTTAAGTTTTGGAAATTCCTAATTCGAAGTACCGATCAGGAAATTATGTTCATTTTAAGTTCAATGTTTTTGTTGCAATTATTTTGACAAAAGTTTCACATGTTCAAGTTAACTAACCCTTTAATAAAGTTTAAATGAGCCCACTAAGTGCCTATATGACTTTTACAAACAGTAAAGAATTGATTATTTCCTTATATCTTTATACCTAACTAATATGTGAAATTGTTAACGTAAAACAAAAGATTTCAAAAGAAGATTCAAGTCTTGCAATGATTAGCGATACTATAGTAGTGTGATTCTTTTTCCTCTTCATGGATGAGTATGTTTTCTTTGGAACATGTGTGGTATTCATTAACTGTGCATTTAAACTATTTATGTAAATAAACTATGGATACAAGTGGGTAAAGGCCGATACCAAATAAGATACGGTATGAACAACAACCCTTGGAGGATGGGTGATCTCCTTCCGAACCCTCGCTGGGTGGGTGAAGTCCAGCAGATATTAAAAATGGGACATGTCCTGGTTAAGGCTTGCAAGCATAAATATTTAAAACGGTGGGGTGACGACCTCCATTAGCTTAGAGACAGTTGGTTCCTTGTGTAAGGGGCCCCTCTCTATTCGTGTTCGCTTTACCCAAGTAATCAAACGTTATAGACCTAAAGTGTTTTGAATGATCTAAGTGGTGATCTTCATGATATAAATTCTTTCTTTAATGCGATTGTGTAAGGATAGTAATCCTAAAATTTTAAGAAAGCACCCTACTTGTGAAGCATACTGAATTCTAGCATGAATTGAACATGAATGGTCTTAAGCCACCAAAAATGAGGTTTCGGGATGAGCTTATGTATTCAACTGTTGTTGAACTTTGTCCTTATGGCAAGAAACTTATTATCTGTAGTAGATGTATGAGCACACATTATCTGACTTTCTAGTTAGGGATTTCTGGTGTCGTAATAAAAACATTTCTAACTATTTGATTTTAAGTATTTTAAATTTTGGAGTTGTTCCACTTGATGAGTAATAAACCGCACAACTATATTTTAAGCCACTAAAATGAATTTATGGGTGGACAGTGTGAGTACTCAGTTTTTCTGATTTTGTTCTTGGAACATGTCCTGGTGGGGGCAGAGTCCATTGTTAGTGATTTTGCAGGATTGATGTCGAGGACTTGGAATGTGATTATTGATCAAGAAGAAAATTTTTATGTTATGAAATGGTGGGCTGAGGTTATAGATAGATGCCTTGTTTGGAAGTATTCGTAATTTGTTATTTGGCTTTCAAGTTGTTCTGTTGTGGGCCCCTGACCCACAAATACAGGATCGTTTTTATAGGTTTTGTTTCCGCTGCGAATAAATGTAAATTCGAGGTTTGTTAAGTGTTAATTGTGTTTTGTGTATCTTAAGTGTGATTAGTTAGCAGCTAGGAAGTGCGGGCTGTTACACATAGTGCAAGCTCCGGATTGGAGTTTGCCTTTTGAACTAATGTGTGATGCTAGTGATAGCGCAGTGGGAGCCGTTTTAGGGCAAAGAAAAGAAGGGAAGCTACATGTGATATACTATGCAAGCAAGACGCTTGATTCCGCTCAAAGGAACTATGCCACCACGAAGAAGGAACTCCTAACAATCGTGTTTGCTTTTGACAAGTTCCGGTGATATCTTGTGTGCTCCAAAGTGGTGGTGTACACGGATCATGCGGCTATCAAGTATCTCATGAGTAAGAAGGATGCCAAGCCTCGTTTGATTAGGTGGATCCTTCTCCTACAAGAGTTTGATATTGAGACCAAAGACAAGAAGGGCACCGAAAACTCGGTTGCCGGCCACCTCTCCCGCCTTCCTATGGATGATTCACATGACTTGGACCCTCCCATCAATGATTCTCTCCAAGATGATTTCCTCTATGCCATTAAGGCCATGTATGCTCCTTGGTTCGCGGATTTTGCCAATTTTCATGCTAGTGGCGTCATACCGGATGACCTTAACTATCAACAAAAGTGGAGGTTCATGCAAGAAGCCAAGCACTATGTATGGGAGGACCCATACTTGTTCAAGAGGGGGGTGGATGGTATTTACCGAATGTGTATCCCGGATGATGAGATCGAGAATGTAATAGGGATGTGCCATTCATCCCCATGTGGTGGTCATATGGGAGCCGACAAGACCGTGGCAAAGATCTTACAATGTTGTCTATTTTGGCCAAGTATGCTCAAGGATGTTTGGGGCTTTGTCAAGGCTTGTGATCGGTGTCAAAGGGTTGGAAATATCTCAAAGAGGCATGAACTACCCCTTACAAGCATCTTGGAGTTGGAAGTCTTTGATGTTTGGGGGATTGATTTCATGGGTCCCTTTCCCTCCTCCCTTGGTAATCGTTACATCTTGGTAGCGGTTGATTACGTTTCTAAATGGGTTGAAGCAATCGCTTCCCCTACAAATGATGCCAAGGTAGTGGTCAAGCTATTTAAGAAGGTGATCTTCCCCCGTTTCGGAGTTCCAAGAGCCATCATTAGTGATAGGGGATCGCACTTTGCCAAGAAATCATTCAAGGCCCTTCTTGCTAAATATGGGGTGCATCACAAAATGGGTCTCTCTTACCACCCTCAATCTAGTGATCAAGCGGAGATATCTAATAGAGAGGTCAAGCTCATTTTGGAGAAGACGGTGAACCGATCTCGAAAAGATTGGTCCTCCAAGTTGGATGATGCATTGTGGGCCTATCGCACGGCTTACAAGACTCCTATTGGCATGACACCTTACAAGCTTGTTTATGGAAAATCGTGTCATTTGCCCATGGAATTGGAGCACAAGGCTTATTGGGCCATCAAGGCTTTGAATTTTGACCTTCAAGCTTCGGGTGGAAGAAGGATGCTTGATGTTCATGAGCTTGAGGAGCTTATGAGGGATGCCTATGAGAGTGCCCGGGTATATAAAGAGAGAACAAAGGCTTGGCATGATCAACGAATCATGAAAAGGGAATTCAAAGTTGGTGACAAAGTCCTTTTGTTCAATTCAAGGTTGAGATTATTTCCGGGCAAGCTCAAATCAAGGTGGAGTGGTCCATTCACCGTGCATCAAGTATTCCCACATGGTGCGGTCGAGATTTGCAACGATGCAAATGGATGTTTCAAAGTGAACGGACAAAGGCTCAAGATATATTATGGTGGTGCACCTATTCAAGAAGCATATTCTATTGCTCTTGAGGACTACTCCCCTCCAAATGATTGAAGATTAATGGTAGTCAAGCTAATGACTTAAAACAAGCGCTTAGCGGGAGGCAACCCATCTTTCTCACTTTTTTCTATTTCTTTCTCTTCTTTTTAATTTTAATTTACTTGGAATGATGGCTTTGCACATATGTTTATGACTTTTGAATTGCTTGTTGTGGTGATTTTATGATTTGGGTATGTTTAGGTTTGATTGGAGAAGTTTTTGAGCAAAGAGAAGCAAGGAAAGAAGGAAAAAAAAGGAGCTTGGAGCTAACCCGAGGGTCCGGGTCGCCTGACCCGCCCTGGTCGGTGGTAGAGTGAAAAAATTGGTCTGGTGGCGACCCGAGGGCTCGGGTGCGTCGACCCGCCCGGGTCGGGAAGGCAGTTGGCAAAAATCAGTTGACCGATTTTTTTTCACTCACTCTCCTTATTTTCTTCACTCCTCCTTCATCTTCAACCTCTCAACTCTCTCTAACCCTCTTCAAACTTCAAACCCTAACTTCCTAAAACTCACTAAAATCACTCATCTCACCACTCAAAAACTTAAAATCTCTCACAAATCTTCATCCCATCAACTTTCCTCCACAAATTTCAACTTTTTCTCCTTCAAAACCCCATCTCCACCATTTTTTTCACCATTTTCTCTCTCCTCAAAAATTCTACCACAACTCTCAAATTCATCATTTTCCACTCAAATCTCTTCACAAATTCTTCCTAAAACATCATTCCCCTTCCATTTCTCTCATAAAAAACTCGAAAACAAAAAAAAAAAAATTCCACTTTTTTTCCACCCTCACCACTAAGTTACGGGATTTTGAACTTTTGAGCAACAAGTACTTTGAAGCATGGAGAGGCGGAATGCAAAGCGGAGTAGACAAGCGGGGCAAGCTAGCTCAAGCCAACCATCACAAAGGGAAAACGTCTCGGGAATGATGCCCCCTGTGAGTTTCATGATCCCGACTTCCCTTTTATTGTTTTCGATGGTTTAGAGCATTTTAATAGATTCCAAGTGTAACACCCCGTATTTTTTTTCACCCTTTATATTTGGTGTGTGTTTATATTAAAATGATATTTTTCATAAAAATAAATAATTTATTATTTAAAATTATTTTGGAACGTGTTGTGAAAATGTGTATATATTTTTATATGTTGTGATGTATTTATATATATTTATTTTAAGTTGTTAGTTAATTATTTTAAAAGTTATATTAGTTTCGTTATTTATTTAGGCGTTTAGGATGCTGTTTTGTCGCGTAGCGTTTTTGTAACGTTGTTGGACCGACTTGGGGTTGATGAAATGTTGCATCACGTGTGGCGTATCATGCTGGCCGAAAATCAGCAATTATGGAGTGGAGGATGAAGAGTTTTGGTGCTTATTAAGCTAACCTTTGAATATCTTGTAACCGCTCATTTAATCGCTCATTAACTTTCTCCTAAACCCTTCATTTTTCCTTGACATAAAATTCTGATTTTTATTAAAAGAAGTTCAGCATCAATCTCATTTAACCCTCACCGTTTTCAAGAAAAGAAAGAGAGAAAAGGAAGAGGAAAAGAATAGAAAGGTTCAACCCGGTTTTTCCTGTCACACCTTCACGAAAATAACTGTACCCGGAGATCTAACCGTTGGATCGTCTTCAAATTTGGACAGAACGTTTATAACATCTTGTTCTACACTCTGACCGGAGCGATTTAGAATCTGAGATTTTGATCACCGGGAATCATGGGTTTAGTAGGTTGCTATAAGTATTATTGGTATCATTATGTTTATGTTTAATTTATGTAAAAATGATTAATTGTGTACTATTCATTTATTTAATAAGCCTTGGAGTTAATTGGTGATGCATTTTTGATTGATGTTGTTAGTGCAGTAAAAACTATTTCACTATCATTGTTGATGCTTAGTGATGTTTAAAGTATTGTGGTTGGAGATATTTGTTGTAAATTTGTAAGTTACTACTTTGAAGATTTTTGAAAAATTACTTTTGATGAATTATGGGTATAAGGCCGGGTGGCATCCCTTTTGACGAATATTTTTGAGATGAATGATACTTTGATGATATTTATGATTTTATTTTGAGATAAGAACATCCGGTGGGATAGATGTAGTCCCCGGTGAAGAACATGCCAACCACCTGGTTTGCGAACTAGGGGTACACCTGGGTTAATTGTTGTCGTCCGAGAGGTCAGGGAGTTCTGCGTGTTCTACCCTGCATCGGGAGTTTGGCCATTCTTAGACACAGGCAGTGGGGAACGTAAGCCCATAGACTGACCTGGAGATTGCGATTGGACAAACCTTAGGAAGTGAATTGCGATTCACTAGCGTTCGGTTTTTGACTCAATAACTTGTTTTACCTATATTTTATTTTTATAAAAGTACTCTTGAGATGATTTATTTATTTTTATCCAACTCACTTGCTATTTATTATTCATTTGCGTTAATTGTGTGTTATATGGAAGTTGATGCATATTGTAGTTGACTTGACTTTATGCTTTTCTTTCTTATTAATTTATGTCTGAATCATGCTTTGATTTCTTTTGTTCTGGAAGAACTGCCAGTTACTCCCCACTGATTGTGGATATTTGTTGTATATTTTGCAGGTTTTGTTGATGGGGATTTTCTTTGATTTTGGGCTCGGGTTGAGATGCGAGAAATAATCTATTAGGGGTTTTAGTTCTAGACTTCTCTTTAGTTTGAGATAGTTTTCTCATTTCGATTTTAATCTAAGTAATTAATTTACTTATAGTACTTACTTATGTTTGTTTTTATCACTTAGTTATTTAAACACTATTCTTGTAGTAGTGACATTCCCAGAAGACGATGTTTCCGCCATCGTCCTATTAATACTATTATTATTTCTTTCTTTTCCGCTTTGAAATTATGGGGTATTACACCAAGCCCTTAAGGCTAAGGAATTCGCCCCTACCCGTTTTGTTGATGAGACCTTGTTGTCTTTATGGGGGATTCGGGGGGATGTAAATAATATAGCTGACGGATTGAATATGAAAAAAGTGTTATTGATGAGAAAAAAAAACTTATAAATGCATAACACTTGAATTCTTAAGCTCCTTGGAAGTAACCGGAGAGCAACGACTTGCGTGCTCAACTGGAGCAGAAGCCGTTCTCAATTTTAGGTTGGGGAATGTTGCTCATTCTATGTCTATTGGTGATTTTGCTGAAATTTTTGAATTAAAAATTGAATCGAGCACCACTCCCGCACCTTCTTTCAACCTTTATGATTGTTGGAGTAAGTTGAGTGACGGAAATAGTTACGATGCCAAAAATGCTAATGACTCACTCATACACCAAGTCACCAACCAGCTATCCGGTACTTCCGCAAGTTTTTGGGGAACACCACCTTTGGAAGAAAGGATAACTTAAAGGTAAGTCAGTCGGAACTTATGATCATAGGTTCTTACCTATGGAAAAAGAAGAAGCTGAACATACCTTTGACGTTTGCCCGCCATCTCCAAAGGGTAAGAACCCCAAAAACTCTCGGACGTGGGTCGATTGTTGTAGGCGGTTTGATTACCGCCATTGCTGAACACTTTAGGGTTCGCCCTAGAACCCCCGAGGTCCCAAGACCGACCCTAATAAACCAACAACACCTATAGGATGCGCGTTGGTTTACAATGACTGGAATACATTTTACTTGGAAGAGTGGTAAAATGTCTTCCATTCAACTTCCAAACCGCCGCATCACCTAGATTAAAACGGGGCAAGCCAACTATCTCATCCTGGAAGCTGCAGAGGAAGGAGTGGAGATCTGCACCTACCATAGGCGGGATCCCCATGAGCTTGCCTCCTCCTCTTCCGCCCCCCTCCTCCTCCCCAACCCCATCCCACCTATGTTCCCGACTATGCCCCTATTTATGCCCATATAGATAGGCGGTTTGATAGTTTTGAACAAAGATTAACCACCTTCCAACAAGAGATGCGAGAGAGTTTTACCCCCATCGTGCAATTCTTTCATGATAACAGCATGGTCCCTCCCGGCACCCCCTACCCCTCCTATATGCAAACCCCGCCACCCCCCGAGCATGGTCTCTCCCCACCCCTCCTCCCCTATTGTTCTTCCTTTCACACCGAGGACGGTGTTCGGTTTGGCTTGGGGGATATTTTCATTGTTTGGGTAGTTTTTACTTTACGAGGTTAGGCGTTAGAAGACCCTTGTTGCTATTTTGATTGAATTGTTGTTTGTGATTGTGGTTAAGCTTGGTGAATGGCCAATGCTTGTTAATATGTGGTGTGCCATGATTCCATTTTTCTTATTTGTTTATTTTCTTAGTTTTTAAAAATAAAACCCAAAAACAATTTTTCTTTCTTTTATTTTCTTCTTCTTATTTCCTTGTTTTAGCTTTATTTCTTTTCCTTTTCTTTCCGTTCTTTTTCAATCTTTGTTTTTAGTTCAAAAAAAAAATATATTTTTTTTTTGAAAAAGAGCAAAAATAGCAAAAAAAAAAGAAGTTTTAGCTTTGAATAAAGTTTTAATTTCCTTGCCCAAGGAAGATGCTAGTTGATGATATATGTGGATTCCTTGCTTGGATTTTGAGTATATGTTTAGAGGCTTCTTTTGGAAGAGTGTGAGCATGGTTTAAGGTGATTTAGGAGGTGATTAATCTTCTTTGCATTAGAATCTACCAAAATGAAACTAATGAATGTTCAATTGGATGTATAGTCTTGAATCTTGACTATGTTGCTCATGCTTGAATAAATTTAGCTTCAAATTTGCGATCCCTAATGTCCTTAGATATGCTCATCATGTCCCCAAACAAAACTCTACAAAAAGCTCAATTTTTACTTCTTTTCGTTTGTAATAAGTGGTACAAAAAGCCACAAGTTCTCATGTTTCTCTTTAGTGAATAGTTACTTCACATTTGTATAGCAAAAATTCCCGTAATAAGGGAAAAAGAAAAAGCCAAAAACTGTAAAAAAAGGCGTGAAAAATGAAAAAAAGTGAAGAAAAACGAAAAGCAAAAAGAATAGAAGAATTCCAATAAAAGAGGTCAATTTGTGGATGTCTCCCACACTTAGTGCGATTTTTCTAAAGTTTTGAGTAGAGGGGAGTCTAAGGCAGGTTTGTGTGTCTAGGGATGGTGGACTAGTAGTTTGAGCTTCTATAACACTTGAAGAGCCCTAAATATTTTGGATAGCTAGGTGTTCTCTAATGAGCGAGTAAAAAGTCTAATTCGGTGTCCTTTTGCAATCTTGATTAGTTGCTTTCTCTACCCATAACCTATGAGTACACTTGAAAATTAGTTGTTTTGAAAGTTGCTCTCTATCTTTGCTTGTGAACCATTTCATTGATAGTTGACTTGGGCATTACTCTTGAATTTGATTGAATAAATGGTTGATGAAAAACTAGAGTTGTGGGTTTGAAAACTCTTTGGAAACCCTCGCGAGATCCCACTTGCCCTCTAGAGCGATCTAGGGGTTTAAAGAGCTTGTTGCATGTGCTAAATGCAATCGTGATTCCTACGAAAATGAGTTAGTGTAAATTCTTTATTCTTCCTTCCTTTTCATTTTTATTTCTTTCCTCTTTCTTCTTCATTTTGCTTTCAAATAAGTTTTCATTCTCCTACTTGTGTTTTAATCTATTTTGCTTGAGGACAAGCAAAGATCTAGCTTGGGGGAGTTTGATGATTGGTTTATATGCTCGATTTATGCTTAGTTTTTAATTGTTTTTGTGATAGCTTTTACGCTAATTTAGGCTAAGTTCTTTCCTTTTCTTTCTTTTTGTGCATTTTTCCTCCCTTGCGCTCTTTCTTTGGGTGTTTGTTTATATTTCAGGATTTGGGAGCACGTTTGGAGGGTCTATGCACAAGCCCGAGGCAAAGTGTTGAAGAAATGGAGCACCAAGGAGCTCGAAAGAAGAGAAGAAATGGCTGACCCGAGGGCCCGGGTGTGTGGACCCGCCTGGGTCAGCCTAGCCAGAGAAAGAAGCAGATTTCCGCCCGGGTCTGTTGACCCGAGGGCTCTGGTCAGCCAACCCGAGGTCTCGGGTTCTTAGACCCGCCCGGGTCGCTAGTTTTGAGCAACCCCAAGATTCCTGATACGTTGACCCGTCCGGGTCAAGTCACCCGAGAGCTCGTGCCATGTCACCCACCCGGATCGGGTCATTTTTTGGAGACGGTTTTGCGACTTTGTTTGCTTTAATGCGGGGGCTGTTTTGTAATTTTCTGTTTTATTTCTTATGACTATACAAGAGGGACTCCTCTTATTTTAACTTAAGCAATTATTAACTAGAGATTAGAGAGAAATTATATCTTGTTTTAGCATTCAAGTTTAGAGCAAAATCCTAGGAGAGAGAAAAGTGGAAGTTTGAAGCTTTTGGATCTCCATTCTTCATTTATGAAAGCTTAAAGTTGGTAATCTTTGTTTATTTTCTTCTTTTCTTCCATTGTTCTTGCTTAATTCATGCTTTGCTTATTTAGATCTTGCTTTATTAGTTGATTATTTGCAATTTTCCTCTTTTCCTCTATGGTTATGGTGATTAAGTTACTTCAAGCTTTGTTTTGTTCTATTTCCATAATGTGTGAGTAGTTTCTTACTAGGAGAAGGGATGTAACCTTCATTTACTCTTTGGATCTTAGATCTAAGTTAGGGGGTTAACTTATGGGGTTGAACTTGTTGATCAAACTTGTTTTACTTGGTTTGTTGGGTGCTTGATCACCACTTAACTTACATATTTAGAATTCCTAGTGAATGATTGAGAGATGAAGCTAGGAATAAACTAAGTTTGGTTGCTAGATTAGGATTTACATGAAAATAGGCATTCTTGATTTAGCTAGATTGGTTGCTCATGCCATGAGAATAAGTCATGAGTGACTAATCAAGCTCCTCTAATTAGCTCGAGAGAGTAATTAGAGTTCATATGTTCGTGATTTTCCCCTTGTGATCCCCCATTTGTTTCCCCTTGGTTTTGATATTGGATTCTTGGATTGAGCTTAGTGAATCCCCCTAATTCCCTAGTTTCTTTTACCCTTGTTTTATCTCCTTTTACTTAATTGCTTGTTGATTTACTTTGCAAATTTCCTAGTTTATTTAGATTTTAGAATCATTGTTAAACTCTCAAAAACCCAAAAATTGATTTAGCTCATTGTAGTTAGCTAATTAACTCTTGATTTAACCCTACTTCCTTGTGGATTCGACCCTATACTTATCCTATATTGGATAAATTAGGTATCTTTAACGTGTTTACAACGAGCGCGTCAAAGGGGTTTTAATTTATAATATGCTGCTGGAAATTTTAAAGGGAGTGTTTTAATGGAGTTTTAAGGATTTTAATGACTAGTATGGTATTACTATGCTAGGAAATATTAGTAATTGAAGTTTTAATGATGGAAACAACTTTTAAATATTTTTTACGGGAGGTTTAAAGTATTTTAAAGTTGCTGGAAATTATTTGAGTATTGATTATGAATTTATACTGGTTGTCTTAGGCGGAGAATTATCTTTAGGCGACTTTTAAGATCGTTAAAGTGGGCTATCAGTTTGTTTACACAAGGTACGTACATACCTATGTGTTGATTGAGAAAGTATCATGATTTAAAGGAAGGAATTTATGTAGTATCATGTATAGGAACTATGTGAGTTCATATGTGATATTTATTATGTTGGATTTTTCTTGTTTTATGCTGTGGTGTAAACATGTGGATTATGAAATTATATTCTGATATTTATATATCATGTTTGTATGGAAGATTGATGCAAGCATGTTGGATGGAAACTTTATTTATTAATTCACATGGTGAAATTAATGTATTTATTGAGTTGAATCATGTGTTCCCTTATATTATTATTTTCACTACTCTATGAGGATTGTGGGCCTTATATGGTAAGTTGATAATTTATGCCTATGAAAGGTAAGTTGGTTGTTGACTAGGTTCAACAAATAAGAAGAATTGAAATAAGAAGGAATTAATCTTGGGTTGGAAGTTGTATGATCACTTATTTAATCCTAAGATAAAAAGGAATTAAGTTGTGAATGTTTGATTATACGTTATTTGTATTGCTTGTGTGTCATAACAAGTAATAATTGGTAAACCATGTAAAGTGTAACATGGATAGTAATAAACTTTAGACCGGTTCACGTCTGAAGTTGGACAATCAGGAGTTGGGGTACATGGTGAGCGTGCCATGGCTTTTTCTGGGAATTGGATTGATCACCGTTCCTATTTTTATTCAAAGGTTCCTCGATGTTGCAGGTCATTATGGAATACGGAGTCGCGCCCGTATTTCGTCTTCCTAGGTGAAGGCTGGTTTTTAGTTAGACAACTTGGTCCAATAACTATTCCACTAAATTAATAAAAAGGATGGTTAAAGTTTAATTCAGTAAAAGTTGTCTGCAGATTGTTAGATTGTTATGTTATTATTTATCCCTGCTTATTATTTATTAGTATCATGTTAGGAATGTTTATGTATTATTATGTAGTACTCAGCTTTGCTGATTACGTGCTTTGTTTGTATGTGTTGATCATGGCCTTGCCTTATTGATCCTGTGATGACCCATTTTGGTGAGCAGATTCTTTAGTGCATTGACATCTACAGGTTTGCAAATGTTGCATCATGAGGATTTGGGAATGGAGAGCTTGTGTTGCATATTGTTTTATCTATTGCTTTAGTAGATACTTTATATTAAGTTGGTTTTGTAGTAGACAGTTATAGTGTGTTGGTTTTAAGTACTTTGTTTGCTTATTATATTTAAAGTATGAAGTTTAATTATATATATTTTCCGCTGCAAAATTCTGAATAAGCCGATACGTTTTCACACGGGCGATAATACTTTGATAATTCTCTATATTTCATAGTAAAAAGGTATTTCAGAAAAGAGAGAATTGTCGGGGTGTAACACCTCTCCTCCTGCACAACAAGATGGAAAACCCGATCCAAGGAAGGCATGGGATCGGTTGAAAGAACTTGGGTACCCAGACGAGCATAATAGTCGGAGTAAAGACCCATCAAGAAATCATGGAGTTTTTGATGTTCACGACGTTCGGCGTGAAGGGAGAAAATTTTATTTCTTACCAAATCATATAATAACAATTTTAAATCAAATCTAATCTATTAATAAAACCCTTTTATTACTACTTATAATCAAAACTAAACAACTACAATAATCTAAACAAATTCAAACACAAAACCCCCAAAAAAATACATTTAAAAACAAAAGAGCCAGCCGAACAAGGAGGGGAACATGTATATGCGATTAAAGGCTCATGTTTAAACAACTCTTCCCACAAAACGTTTAATTTACCATAGTAGGTAGACACACTCATAGTTTTTGTTTGTTCGCATTTAGCAATGACAGATTTGAGTTGATGAATTCTAGGACCATTAATGGTGGAAAATCTAGTTTTTAAATGAGACCATAATTTATATGCTTCTCGAAACTTGGTTAACGTACCTTTAACCTCTACATCAATGGTGTTGAGAAGCCATGAAACGATCACGACATTTACAGGTGGTCCAATCCGACTCCGTGTACGGTGCTATAGGACCTGTGATGTTGCCATCAACGAACGCAAATTTGCGTTAAGCCTCGAGAGCGAGTTGGACGTCGCTAGCCCAATCACCATAATTATCGGAACGTAATCTTGTGGGAGTAATAAAATCGCCGGGCCTATCACCGGTGCCAAGGAAGAAAGGATTAGTAATATCAGTTTTTAAGATGGTGGTTTCCGGCGACTTTTCTTTGCCTTGGTCGCCTGCCATGGTTGACAGTGGGAGAAAAAAAATTTAAGACCGCTCCGATACCATGTAGAAAAGTGTTTAGGGTTTAATTTGCTTGCCTTTCCATTCCATGATTTCACAATATATATGTTATACAATAGGAAACCTAAGATACCAAGGATTCTATACAATGGGAAACCTTCCCTACAAATATATTCTCCTAACAGCATTACTCATAAACTCATTTTCCAAATACATGTTCTTTTCAATTTACGGGGAACTCATTTAAACTAGTCTAAACTTATTAAATATTATTTAAACTAGTCTAAACTTATTAGACCTTATTTTGTGAGCGTGTCAAATCTTTTTTTTTTTGCTAAACCGAACTTATCTGAACTTACAATACCTCATTAGTCATTATCTTTATTGTTTTTTTTATAATATCTGGAAATAATAAGTTGAATAGAACAAACTCTAGCCATTTTCAAGAGAAGAGAGGGGGGAGAAAGGTGAATTAATTGAGATTCTCTATATACTTTTGTTTGGGTATTCAAATAGCTTCCTGTTTGGTCCTTGTCTATTAAAAGCCCACTAAGGCCTATAATGGCTAAAAGTATCAATTATATTATACAATATGGATAATGCTCAGCGATGATCTGAGGCCCAATTCTAAGACTATTCCTTGTCTTACAAATAGGCTCTTCTCTTTGTTGCTGTGAACCCGAGGTTTTTCCAAGAAATTACGAGACCCATTAATCCACAATCATGTAGAGTCTTACGGATCAGATACGAACCCAGGCCCAACCCAACTCAAACCATCACATCACTCCATCTAATATCTCAACATTCAACAAGTCAGACGCACGTGCCATTCTTAAAAACCTCAGCAAAATATCTGCGCCTTCAGATATACTCCACGTGTCGGTCACGTGACATACATATGTCGTTCAGGCGAAAACTCTTCTCGTCTCAACGGTAAAAATATTCATTTTCGTAAGTGAATTCTTTTTCAACATTTAACATGTGCGTTTTCGTAAGTAAAGTCTTGTAATATTCCACATCAACAATAAATGTTCGTTTTCGTTTTCGTAAATGTTATACTTCCTCCGTTCCAAATTAAACGCAACAATTTGGAAGGCACGGACTCCTAGTTGATTTTTCTTAAGGGGTGATTAGAAAAAGGGAGGGGCATGTGATTAATTTAATTAAGCACCACCACCAAATGCCACCACCACCTACCCCACAAACTAATCCACCAAGGCACCACCACCACCGAAACTACCACCACTTACCCCCCTTTAAACAACCACCACCACCAAGACAATACCACCACCCCCTCGGAAAAAACAACCACCACCAAGACACTACTTTGAAAGAAAAGTACCACCCCCACTTTGCGAAACAACCACCACCACCAAGACAATTACCACCACCCCCACCGAAACAACCACCACCCCCAAGACACTACCACCACCGAAACTACCACCTTCACCCCCACCGAAACAACCACCACCACCAAGACACTACCAACCCCCACCCGAAAAAAACACCAATACATCACGTAACCTTTTCCATCACCAAAACGCCACCACCATCAAAACACCACCAACACCACCGAAATCCACCACCAATCCTCACCACCACCACCACCACCGAAATCCACCACCAAACCCCATCACCACTAACACCACCGAAATCTATCAAAAAAACCTAAATAAACCACCACAAAGCAAAACTACAACCTTAACCACTTTGAAATTCCAAACCCCCTTTTTAATTTCATCATACGCCATTCTTAGGGCTTCAAGTTATGGCGAGAGAAAAAGATGGAAGAGAGAGAGAGATTTGGAGAGATACAAAGATCGAGAAGAGAGTGGGCGAGGAGAGTGGTGGGTTGGATTTGTGGAGTGGTGGGGAAACGCCTATCTCCAAAAGATAAAGATGTTGATGTTGGAGTGCCCGAATCTCGGAGGCCGAAATCTTTTGGAGTAACAAGATTTCTGAGAGTGGTGAGGAGAGAGAAGATGGTTGTGATGGTGGTGGTGGTGCCCGAAATCTTCGAGGCCGGAGATAGGATGGTGGCGGTATGAAGATGATGGTGGTGGAGAAATTTGAGGTGGGTGGGTTTGAGGAGAGAGAATCCTAAGGTGGGTGATGATGGAGGTTTAAATGATGAAGATGGAGAAAAGTGGTGGTGGCCTGGTGGGTGAGAGTTGAGGAGATAGAAAGAGGAAGATGATTTGGATTTGTATTTATTTAATTAGTATGATAAGATCTTGTTAAGGGTTTTATTAGTTTTCATTAGGTATAATTAAGTATGGTTTAATTTTTTAGTAAGGGTATTTTTGTAAATTCACACATAAAAAATTTACTAAAAATAGAAAGTTTGGAATTGTTGCATTTAATTTGAAACTTCCCAAAACGGAAACTGTTGCGTTTAATTTGGAACGGAGGAAGTACTATTTTGTAATGTGGGAGCACGATTCTTGGGGAGCACAATGTACAAAATAATGTGCACCTTCAGAAATACTCCACGTGTCGGTCACGTGATAAAATACTTGCCGACTTCCGTGCAGGCGAAAACTCTTCTCGTCTCTACTCGCTACGACTGTGTCTTCTATTCCACAAACTCTTAGAGTCTGATGCCGAAAGAAAGGCAGATCACCTTTTCTCTCTGTAGAAACTGCCAGACTTGTTTTGCAATCCTCGAATCTTCTCTCTCTCCTAGATTTTTGGCGCTTCTAATTTCGATCATTTACGCACAGTAGATGTTCGATTTTTTGCGGCAACAAATTTTTTTTGTTTTATTGTTTGATTTTGTTGTTTCGATTGTGAGATAATTTTTTTGCAGTTTGATCGACGAAGAAGATGTTGGAGGATCAAGTAGCGTACTTGCTGCAAAGGTATTTGGGGAATTATGTCAGAGGTCTCAACAAAGAAGCTCTCAAAATCAGCGTTTGGAATGGTTTGAGCATTTCTACTTCTATCAATTTTTACTTCTTTCGTTGTTCTTCAATTTGCGTTTTGTTGTTTTCTTCTATTTATTGTGGTTGTTCGTCGAATTTCAATGTTCGTAGTAAACTTAATTTGAGGTTTTACCGTTTTAGCAGTTACATGCTAATGGTTTCGCCGTTTCGGAAGGTAATGGACTGTGAGAATTGAATTTTGACTTTGTTTTTGAATGGAAATTGAGGAGCTAGATTGTGTTAGGTTGAGCATTGTATAAGCGATGGCGTAGCGTGAAAGACGTTCGGAATTGTTGGCTTGCGTTTTTGATGTAGTCGGTCTAGAACAAGGCGGATTTAGGATTATTGAATTGTGGTGGTGATAAAACAGTAAAGCAATCACTATATGCAAAATGTGGTTAGATAAGCAGCCACAATAACTGCTAAAGTAATTGGAGTACTGATCAATGAATCATTGCTTTGAAGTTTGAACTCACCAATGTACCTTTCAACAAATTTTCTCATAAATGTTTCATCAATATATTATTGTGATACTTTTCAAAATATTTGATTGAGTCGGTAATCTTACAATATTTGTGAAAAGGTGGATCAGTCCATGGTATAGCGGTCTCTAGCCTTTGAAAATGTAGCTTACATAAATAAGGTGCTTTTATCAATGATTTATTTCGATGATGTTATTACAATAGATGGAAGCTGGATGTATGAATTAGAAAATATTTTTGCTTAATTTTCCGCGGCTTCTTTTATTTACTGTTCTTCGTCCATGGAATTTGCAAGATGCCTCAGTTTGGTGTTTAATCCTCATATAAATGTGAACTTTACATATAGAATTAGAAATCAGTAGTTCTTTTATGTAGAGTCTCAACTTTCAATTATTCAGTGGAGGTCCTAGGGGGTTGTGAGTTGTGACTTTGATTGGGTCTAAAATCTAAATGACCTTTAACCGGTTGAGGACGTTAAAGCTTTGTAATTAATAGGACCCATTTGTTGATGCTCCAATCACCTTATTTTACTAACAATGAACCTTGAGCTCTTAAGTCAACAACTATCTCCTCCATGACCTACAAATTCATCTCCTTTAAAACAAAATTCAGATGAATTATTGCAGAAATTTTGGCAGCTGAAAAAATAATTTGAAGAAAAATAGAGAGAATTGAGATAATGGTGAGCGGTGAAAGAGAAGAAGACGTTGATGACTGGAGTTTCTTTAAGTAACTGGGTGCGAGAAGAATAATAAATTTCACACCAAATAAACTAAAAGTAGAAGAATTATTATTGTTAATTAAGAGACTATTTGATAAAAAGGAAATGGAAGAAAAGAGAGATAATAAAGGTGGGGCTATGGAGAAGAACAGAATTCTAGGATTTTGAGCTTGGTTTGAAGTTACAATGGCTGACACTAACACAATCAGGGTAGAGGGGGATGAATGGATGATAGGTCCCCTGGTTGAAGTAATAAAAAACACGGCGTTTATTTTTTTCAGGAATTTCGTCAAGCACCTATTAGCTGACATTAACATGTAAAATATATTCAATGGTGTGTTTCCGTCTAAAATGTTTCAAATATTAGCTGCACACAGCACATTAAAGTTTCTAAAAAATTAATTACTTCTCATTTTGGTTATAGAAGCTTAATATGTCGTGAATTATAATTCTAGAATTGTCCACTTTTTTTTTTTCTGAAATTATGCCAAATATTAATCAAACATATGTTGTTAAGATTTTCACGCGAGAAAGATGATGTTATAGAGATGAAGATGAAATCTGTTAGAGTCAAAATGAATAGGAGTTGCGATGTTTAAGTTTCTAATTAAAAAACTATACCGAAGTTTTTTAGTGAAATTGTAGATAAAATTCATGGTAGAAATTTAAGGCCCCTTCTTATATTAAAAAGATTGAATAGAAAATAGGGGCATGATTCAAGAAGAAGAAGAAATTCAGGAAGAATGCGGAGTTGAAGAAGAGTAGAGGAAAAGAGATAAAGTGGGAGCTAAAGATGTTTGACAAAAATAGAGGTCACATGCCTTTTCAACGAGGCCACATGACTCATTACCTGCTGCAGCAGATTAAACAACCTGTAGGATCCAAGCGAAGTAAAACCCCCTTACGTCTACTGGCTAATTAATAGTTCGAACCTTTTAATGATGTGCGGATATAGTTGGGACTTATAGCGTAAATGTTTCTGAACTTAATGGGTTTAGGCTTCATTGTGATTTGTTAAGGTTGTTTTATCTATCTTATTCTAAATTATGTTCCTATATAATTGTAACCTGACACACATTAACCTATGATAGAAAGAGGAGGGTTGTGCATTCCACACATTTCTATAAAGATGAAAGGATGAATCTATGTGATAAAAACTTTAGTTTCACACGATAGGACATCATTTAGCTGGGTATATATTCTTTTCAACATGCATCTCGAGGAGACCTTAATTTAAATCTTAATTGTGTTCCACATCGCTATAATGCTGAATCAGTTTGTTGAAACTGCGAATTCTTTTCGGCTATCACGACCTAATATCAAAGGCTTGGTGAGCTAAAACTATTGCAATGCAGTCGTGACATGGTAATCCAGCCAAGATTACAGGGGAGATCAAATTTATTGAAGAGCAATTTGTTTATTGTAGCTATAATAGTTTAGTGTAATTTAGGTGTATGATACTTGTTAGTGTGACTAGCTCTTAGGTCAGTAAAGGTGGGAACAAATTGCTTCTAAGGAAATTGTAGCTCTTGTATATAGACAGTTATTGTTTCATGCTCCCTTTTGAGATTATATGAGAGGTAAAGTCTCAGCCAAAAGCTTTCCCTTGTCTTTTGTCACCTGGTGCAGGTCCCTACATGTGAAATGTGTATGAGAGGGAATTTTGTATTGGAAGTTGTTGTAGTTTGTAGTTGTATTGAGGGAGGATGAAGAGTTGACTTTAGTTGCATTTATGTGTTAAAAGTGCTTGTGGGTATGCAGCTTAGAATAGTAGGAAAGAAGACGTGGGTTGTTAATTTGATTTTGTTCTTGGATGCAAAAAATAAAATGAAATTTGAAGGCAAATTTTGTAGTTCCTATACTGTATGTTGAATGAAGACTTATCTATGTTTGATTTCATGTTAACAAAGTATATATGGCGGCTTGAAGCCTTTAGTCATAAAGTTATGTTGTTCAATTTATCCGTTTATACATCGTGACCATAGAAAAAAAACGCGGTCGTGTTGTCGCGGGAACGGCTTGTAACGGGGAAATAGAACGTTACGCGGCCGACGCGGCGTGATTTTTTTTTTTAAAAATTCACATTAATATGTTCTAACCTTATTTGCTTAATTTTAGTTTATGAAGCATTATTACAACATAATATATTTAAATCTATCACAATATCTTGTTACATTAGCTATATAGTTAAATTATAAAATATTTTTGACTAATATTTGAAAAGAACGGATGTAACGGGGATAAAAGCGTTCTAACGCGGCGAGTTCACGTTACGGAACGGACAACGCGGCGAGAAGTATGTGATTTTTATTATGGCGTTCTGTAACGGCATTTCGCGGAACGGCAAATCCAAAATCCGTTACAGAACGGCCGTCTTGTAACGGAACGGGAGAGTTTTAATTCCATATTCGTGACACCTTTTATGCGTTCTTTTTACTTTTTATTTTTTGAACTTCTTTTAATTGATTTTCATAAAAAGGAAAATAACATATTGGATCAAGAGCATGTTATATCAAACCCCTTTGCATAATGAAAAACTGCTTAAGATGAAGTGGCTTTGTGACATATAGGGTTACAAGTTTTTAGAGTATAATTCAAGAGCATCTGATGCATGCATGAACATGGAGCACTAACATTAGGGTTGGAATTTGAACGATTCTTTGCCACTTTCCATTTTTACAGTATATCGATCTTTCATATGCTTCTGGTTAGTGTTCAAGAGTTGAAACCTAAGGCAAGGATGATTAGTGCATGGCCAAAGGGATGCTAGGTATTAAACATAGAAGCAATCACAGAACCAGTTGATGCATCAAGGTCAACTCTGAACAATTTTAACTCATACACTATGCATTTATTTGAAGAAAATTCTACTTGGAAATGAAAGTGGACTTGGTAGCCTTTTAGAATTCGGTCACACGCGCAAGTTGGCCAAGTGTTGAAGGAGGTATGCTCATTTGAAGTTACATTGTCCTGCCACAGATTGAGGCACATGCATCAAATTTCCTGAAGTTCTCCAGCAGCAGGTGGCCGGGCTCAGCTGCTGCGTCTTGAAATCCTAATTGCCGTGGTTGCTGCATTGGTCAATCAAAAAAATCTTTTTTAATTAATCAAAGGTCGAACTCATCACCACGTCTGTATTGTAAATATGCAGTTACGACTTACAAATAATCTAGCCAGCAACGTGCAATTGTGCTCAACTCGCCTTAATGCTATCTTAGACTTTTTATTTATTTAAATCTCCATTCTGTGGTCTATCTGATATATTATTGGTTGTGTAGCTTAATGGTGTTGCCACTCTTTATATGTCTAAGGAGGGGAGAGGTTGTAATTAGATAGGGATGGTTGAGTTTGACCCTGAAGACTATTTTGTTAGTTCTTTGATCTCTTCACGCATAAGGTGTGACCTATGCAATTGAATAACCTTTATTTATCTAGAATCATTGGAATTCATTGTAGTTGTAAATTGAACTTACTGGAGCTGATCTGAACTTAATTGGACTTATTTATTCTAAAGTAAGTTTGAAAATAAAATATCAACCCTTGCTTCATCTATATTATTGAGGTTATATTTTAGATTGTGATTGCTTTGTGCTACATATCAGAAGCTCAGTGATGGTTTCTTGCTTGGTGAATGCATACATGGAAAATTTTGTCAGGTCGTGTGGTTTCTGAATTGGTGTACTTTTGAACAGGTGATGTGGAGCTAACTAACATGCAACTAAAGCCTGAGGCACTTAATGCACTAAAGTTACCCATCAAAGTTAAGGCAGGGTTCCTTGGATCTGTCAAACTCAAGGTTGGTGATGTTTATGCTGAGCGGAAATATATCAAATGTGCTTATGGTGTTACTGTTAAGTGTGCCTTTCAGTATTTTCCTTCCTAATATGGTGTCTTCCAATTATTTCTTGATTGGTTGGATGAGCTCCTTTCACTGGACAATCTTCCTTGTCTATATCAATGTATAAGGATTCTTTTTTTTAGGCCTCACCCAATTTTGTAGGAACTGTGGGAATATCTTTTTTATGTGCTCTATAAGCATTAGTTATTAGGATATTTATCATGAATGTGAAATGGATTTCTTCTGTGTAATACTAATTGTAAGGGCCTCATTGGTAAGTGCTACAAGATCTTGTAGATTAAAATTCATGGTTATGGACCCGACTCCATTATGTTCGATCTCTAGAAGAAACAACACTTTTTTTTTTCCAATCTTATCTTTGAAAAATAAAAGAATCAGGGCCATCTGTGACCTCTATTTAGGGTAATATGCTTCTAGAGCTCAAGTGTTAACTGTTCTTCTTTTGTTGTATTTTGAGAGAACTTGGAGTATCGGGGACCTCGTTAGTCAGAAGAAATTGTAATTTGCTTCCGACTTGTGAGTTGGTGTTTCTGGTGGTTTTCTGCTCCTTATACTGAGTCTGGAATGTTGTATGTGTTAAGTTTTTATCTTCACATTACTTTCTGTTTTCCTGTTATATGTGCCTCTTTTATCTTGGATACATTTGGAGCTTAATCAAAGCTGAAGTTTTGTGTGGTCAATAGACTTTGAAACTAAGATATCCTGCTGGTGAGTAGGGTTATTAGAATCCCTGTACATATTTGGTTCCATATTGGTATGACCATTAGCCTTTTCGTGTATTCTTTGTAGTGTAGACAGAACGAAAGGCAGTTCATTTACTTATCTGAATCAAGTGCTACCGCAACATGTTGGACTGAGGAAAAGCCTGCATAATTTGCTGCTTGCTTCCATGTACTCTATTTAATTTTGCTAAGGACCTTCTCATCCTTGGTCATTCCATGCCCACTATATTTTCTTTTATTTTGTCATCCAGCCTTAGATTGACAGAAGCTTTGGATTGGTAGGAGTGAAAGAATGTTAAGGTCATTCTGGAAATGTGGCGATTTTCAAGAAAATGAGAATTGTTAAAGAGCTTTACGTGGAATTGGGTGTCTATATTGGCATCTCGAGTGATTTATCTTGGTGAACTGCAGGGAAATTGACATCCTCTTTATTGTAGTTACTATATGTTAGACAGATATTAGTATGTTACTCAGACTCGCGTTGGACACGTCCACGGGTACATGTTGAAGTATCGAGAATCTAACATGGGTATTCGAGGTGAAATGAAGAGTGAAAATAACATAGGTTAACCTTGCTGTCTATGGAAGGCTCCTGGTCTTTAAATTTTAAATCCTTGCATTGTTTTTTTAGTAATAGAAGCTTTTCCGTCATTATTTTGCCTGTCCTCATCTTCGGCTATGATATACGTAGCATAGATCCTTTGTTTTTTTGTTTATTTTTATTTGAAATTATTGCTGCTTCTATTATGTGGTCTAATAGCTATCACGTGGAATATTTGAGTGAGGATGTTGGTGTCACTTTAGTCTCTTAAAGGTCTGTATGATGGATCCTACTTTCAGGTTCCTTGGAGTAGACTCGGCCAAGATCCAGTCATAGTTCACCTGGACAGAATCTTTTTATTAGCTGAACCTGCCACACGTGTTGATGGAGGCAGTGAAGATACTTTACAGGAGGCCAAAAGAAATCGAATACGTGTATGATATCGCTGATCTTCCTTATGGAGGCATTTTGTTCTTGAATGCTGAGCTCGGATATTTATTGTTTCTGGTAATTGTTGCAACAGGAGATGGAAACGAAGTTGTTGGAAAGAGCAGAACGCTTTAAGACTGAAGAAGTGGTATGTCATGACCTAGTTTACTCTTTACATTATTGCGCTCATAAATACAAATATGAAGCAAAGAGTGAACCACAGACCTTGAACTGAAGAGATGCACAAAATTATCCTTGCTTTTTTCTGTTTCTGGCTAGAGGTGTGGTCATATCAATATCTTCTAATATGTCCTCTTATGCTTTCTTTTCTGGTTGATTGGAGAAATGGGTTCAGATCGGTAAATTTTTTTCTTTTTGCTTTTTTCTTTGCTCATGAACCTCATAAGCTGGCCATAGAATAGATATGTAGGGGGCTTTGGGTTCATAAGTGGTAAGATAACAAGAACACTGTCGGTATGAATTGAGAATCCACTACTTTACTTTTTTTTCCAGTTGCTTGGTACACTCAAATTCTGATGTAAAACCAAGGCCCTGTTCATTTCACCTGAATCATACTGAAGTGAAATTAATTTTACCGATTCACGGTGCGTTCTCTTCACCTCAACTTATGTAAACTAGTCTTATTAGAGCTGATCAGCCCAAAATTACCTTATATTTAAACCTGATTGGACTTGATCATCCTTGAAGCTTCTATCTCAAGGCGAATTGAACGCAGCTTAAAACATAATATTTGCTGGTGGCAACTGATTTATACTATTGAAATGATTTATGATAATTAAATCTGAAATTTACAGATCAAAACTGACTTTTGCTGATTCACTTGTGTTTTTTCTTATGTAGTTTAGTGATTAAAACTGATTTGTAATGGTTAAAACTAACTTTTGCTATGTTGAAGTGAACATGGCCTAGAAGGGGGGAGGTATAGTATTTCAATCTATAGGGGTGGGTGGGTGGACGAGATTCAGGGAGGTTAGGGTAGGGGAAGACGAGAAATCTTCGGGTATGAAGTTCCATACCCAAGTTGTCTTAACCAAACAACTTTTCTAATTCAATAGTATCACATTTGTTCCATTCTATTCCATTTCTAAAACTTCAACCAAATACCCTCTTACTAGTTAATTTTTTCTATCCTTTTGCTTTATTGGAGTTGGTTTAGGCCTCGGGTAAGCAAGAACATCATTTTTGGCTTCTAACATTACATTAACTGCATTACGTGATATTATTGTTACTGCATATCTCGAGAAACCTGTGGATTCCATTACTTGATTTTTTTTTTCAGGTGAATATGCATGTTAGCAATAAGCTGATTTATGTAAACAACTTCTTATTGTTCTATTTCTTCAATTGTAAATTTAATTCTGTTTTGCTGAAAGTTGCACTTGCGTAGTTGCCTCTTGCACGCATCTCAATCCACTACTTTGTCTTAGCTAGGATCCTTGTCATTGGGGTGATGGTATGGTATGGTAAGGTTTATTAAGTAAGGTGTGGGTCTGAATCTTTTGTACTATATAGGTACATTTTTTTAATTTGATTGTTGCTTTGTGGGTTTTCTGTGTAATTGTTGGATCTTTTTGGTGTTGTGATTTTCTTTCTTTTTGGGTGTTTGTAAAGATATATCTATTCTAATGTATATATCATTTTTACCAGATCTTTTGGTTATACCATGTGGTCAGTTTTGTTTTACGAGTTCCATTTCCTGTTTCCAGAATCAATCTTGGTTAGGGTCACTAATTAGCACTATAATTGGAAATCTGAAGCTTTCAATTTCAAATATCCACATCAGATATGAAGATGGTGAAAGGTATCTGCAACAACTTACAATACCTGAATTTTGTTTCCTACCATACAGATCTTATTATGATGTTTTTCTTCAGCCATGTTAGCCACCCGTTTGCAGCTGGTGTGACCTTGGATAAACTTTCAGCTTTCACTGTTGATGACAATGGGGATGAAACTTTTGTTACTGGGGGTGCATTAGACAATATCCAGAAGGTTTGTCTATCTTCAGTATCAGAATAAAAAGCAATTTGGACGAGCTAGGAACTTATGACCTCATGCTTTCGTCAGACTCATGTTTTGTGACTTTTCTTTGATTACTCATGCTTCAAGGTTTTAACCGTGCCTTCCATTTTGAATAATGTGTAGTCTGTGGAACTGGAGCGATTAGCTTTCTATTTCGATTCTGATATTTCTCCATGGCGTCTTGACAAACAATGGGAGGATTTGCTTCCTTCTGAATGGTCTCAGGTGCTTACCACAGTACTTTCTCGGATGTGTGCTATTACTCTGCGGAGTTCTGTTAATTATTGACACAATGATGAGTATCAGGTTTTCAAATTTGGCACAAAAGATGGTGAAATGGCTAGGAGTCATGTAGATAAACATAGTTACATTTTGGAACCAGTATCTGGAAATGCGAAGTACTTAAAACTGCGGACAGATGATACTCATGTCGTAAGTCAACCTTTGCAGAGGGCAGTAGTAAACTTGGATGATGTGACAATTTCTTTATCGAAGGTACATCTTTATGACTCTGAACTGCTTGTGTTGTGGGGTGCTATCAATAGTTCCAACTTCTAAGGACCTTACTGATCGCATACTGCAGAATGGCTACAGAGATATGCTGAAGTTAGCAGACAATTTTGCTGCTTTTAATGAGCGTCTGAAGTATGCCCACTATCGGCCAAATGTCTCCGTGAATATCAATCCTAGGTCCTGGTGGAAATATGCATACAATGTTGTGTCAGATCGAATGAAGAGAGCTAGGTACTGGACATCAATTTTCTTACAACATTGCTTTAGGCAATTTATTACTGCTCTTTGCTGTGCGAGCTTCACTTGTATTAGAATGTTGTTCCTCTTATACATGAACTTGAGCTGAGAAGTCATATTAAGTTGCTGCTATGGTGATCTGCAAGTATTCAACTATATTGCTATTCATTGTGTGTGCAATTTTAATTAGTACTCCCTCCATTCCATATTAATTGCATTATATGAAAATGGCCACTAATTAAGGAAGGAGGTCATATGAAGAGGAGAGAGATAGAGATAAATAATAGAGGGACCCATGTGATGGGAGAGAGATAGAGATAACCCATCATCAAATAAAGTAATGATGCAAATAATATGGTACTTCCGAAAATGGGAAATGATGCAATCAAGATGGAACAGAAGAAGTATCTTTTAATCACCCTGAGAGGCAGGGGAGTAAATGTATCCATATACATTGAATTGTTTGAATTGGTTGTTACATGCTATGTGACATTTGATATTATGTTGCAGTGGAAAACTATCTTGGGATCAGGTCCTGAGATTTGCGAGGCTAAGGAAGAAATATATTTCTTTGTATGCTTCACTGCTAAAATCAAATCCAAGTCAGGCGGTGATTGAGGGCAATGAAGAAATTGGAAAATTAGATCGTGAACTTGATATTGATCTCATTGTGCAGTGGAGGTAAGAGATTCTGATCTAAACTTATTATCTAACATGCTTCTGTTGCTGATTTATGATAAAGCACAACATATGGTTTCTTCATGCTGGTGTTATGTGTGTATGCATCCTGTGTGTGCTTTAGAGGGCACTGTTCAAAACCTACTACTTGATTTGAGCTATACAATAGCCTTTTAGATATGAAATCTGAACTCTTCAACGTGAGGAAGCCTTGGAAACTTTGCTGGTTTTTTTTCCCTTTCCAAGTACACGACTTCATTGTGCATCACCAAATTGTCAATGGTCTCATCTGCAATTCAACTTCCCTTATCCTTTCTCTCAAGTAATAAGAACATCTTTGGCATATTAATTTGCACCCAACATATCCTGAACAAGCCTAAAGAGAATTTCCTAAGAGAAAGGGCCCAAGGATAGAAGAGAGAATGACGGCCTTTGTTTCAAAAGACGTGAGGCGGGGTCGTGACGCATTTGTGGTACCAAAAACCTTATAAATCAATTCTGGAGCATATTTTATACTTAAAATAACAATGTTATAAATGTATAAATCTACACAAGGAGGCAATGTTCGTTACTAGAATACCGCTAAAATTTTATATTGTTAAGTATAAATTTAGAGCATAACACTTTTATAAGCATCATCATCATACTCATCCTAATCTCCTTAATAATCTCCATCTCCACCAATGACGTCATCCATATTATCCTTATCATCCTAATACTATGACTGTATGAAATGATTTGGAAGCCTAGCTACTGGCTTGACCCTTCCCTTTATTAGCTTTAGAGGAGGATCCAGAGCCATCCCTTATTATATTGCTGATGCTGTAGTGATATACCTCGGATCATAGGCTCTGGTCGCTCCAAAGTCTTAACGCCTCTCCAAAGTCTTTATCAGCCCAGAGCAAAAAACTTCAAGCGGACAGTTGGGGGAAGGGGAAGTTTGCAGGAAGTTCGGAGGGCAATGATAGAGAGTTGGTTGGATCATGGTGGTGTCTGGGTGGAATACATTTGGGCTGGCGCTGGAGCATAAGTGATTTATATAATTAAGTCATTTTACCGATTCAATGCATTCTAAGTCATTGGGGCCAATATGAGGACATACCGAAAAATCACAAATTCTTATATGTGGCCAGCCACACTTATTATAGGTGTGGCCGACCCATATATAAAGCCCATCCTCTTCGTCCTCTCTGTTTCTCGTCATTTTCTTATGTCTCTTTTCTCTCTCATGGTTTCCATTTTCTTCATCCCTCGAATACTTGACAGCTTTACCCAAGATTCAAGGGAAACGCTCCTTATTTACTGCCTAGATTCGTAAAGAATTAAGGTGAAATTTGAACCTTTGTTCTTCTAGCATACTTCGACTTTTTCGGATTTTCTTGACTCTAAACTGTACTACTCCCTTTTTAGTTTAACGTGCTAAAATTTCATAAAGTTTCGAGTTGATTTGATACGGTTTTGAAGCGGATGTTTGAAGTTGGTATGAAATCGCGGGAAACTGGACCAGTTGGAGTTAACCTATAATTACGATCTACTGAAATTGAATTTTTGCGTCAAATTTAACTGATTGCGTATAACATATGGATCTAGTTCGTTTCAAAATTTCACCAGATTTAGAGTTGTTTTCGTGGAGTTATAGGAATCCTAACCTTAAAAATATTATGAGTGTTTATATCATACGGGTAACCTCGTTTAGTCATACAAGTAATGTTGTTTCATCTATGAGTAACCTTATTCAATCTTAGGAGGTTATCTTATAAGTAACCTCATTTGATCTTATGACCATTTATTAATGCTAGTAACCTCATTTAATCATACGAGTAATCCCAATTGTTCACAAAAGTAACATTTATTCAAACGAGTAAACCGATTTATTCATGAGATTAAATTGTAGTTTCTCATTTTTTCGTTTAATCTTATGAGTAACCTCGTTTGATATTATGAGTAACCCCATTTATTCATACTAGTAGCCTCATTTATTTATACGAGTAACCTCATTTAATTATACGAGTAGCCTCATTTAATTATACAAGTAATCCCAATTGTTCACAAAAGTAACCACATTCATTGAAACGCGTAACCCCATTCATATAAGAGTAAATTGATTAGTTTATCATTTTATCGTTTAGCCATGCAAGTAATGTCGTTTAATTTATGAATAACGACATTTAATCTTATGAGTAACCTCGTTTAATCTTATTAGTAACCCCATTTATTCATACTAGTAATCTCATTTATTTATACGAGTAACCTCATTTAATCATACGAGTAACCCCAATTGTTCACAAAAGCAACAAGAGTTATTCAAACGAGTAACCCCGTTCATTCATAAGTAAATTGATTAGTTTATCACTCATAAGAGTAAACTGATTACGTCTATTCAAACGACTAACCCTATTCATTCACAAAAATAACCCCATTTATTCATATGAGTAACCTCATTCGTTCATAACAGTAAACTCATTTAATCATACGACTACCCTATTTAATAATACGAGTAACAGTAACCCCAAATGTTTACAGAAGTAACCCCATTTTTTCATACGAGTAACTTCATTCTTTCATAATAGTGAATTGATTAGTATTTCCTTTTGTTATAAGACTAACCACATTTTTTATAAACGTAACACCCTTTTATTGTTATGAGTAACTTCATATTCATACAAGTAACTCCATTTGTTCATAAGAGTAACTCTATTTCTTCATATGGGTTTGTGTAAAGGGTCAACTTCAAAAAACCATATCTCACAGCACACTAAATATATTTGGAAGATTGAAGTTGGAGATGAAAATTTTGTTCGATAGCTTTCCAATGTCTAGTCAAAAGCTCGATTCCGATGAGAAACGAGAGAGATATGACCTCTTGAAAATGAGATGATAGGCTGATACGCGCGTGTGCGTGGGCCACACCTATATTTGTAGTTGTGGCTGGCCGTCTGCAAGACAGGGTGATAAGAAATAGAACTTGAGATTACAGCAGAAGACATCCTAAACTAGTATCATCAATTTTTCCTAGAAATAATGAAATCAAAAAAGAAATTCGAGGCACAAAAGAGTGACGTTTCAAGTTTAGAATAAAAAATAAACTGGAGATACCTCTAGCCCAAATCCTATTGTTCTACTCCTTCCGTTTCCTAAAGATCTTCCTTTTTTTTTAGTCCATTTCCAAAAGATCTTCCTTTTTGTTTTAGTCCATTTCCAAAAGATCTTCCTACTTTTACCTTATTTTTTATTGGTGAAGGTTTGTTCCCTTTCCACACTACCTTACTCCACTTGGTGGACAAACATAATTTTACACTCACAAGTCACAACCACATTCTCTTTCCTACCTAAATAAACAAAAGGACCCACTTTCACACTCTCTCTCCACATGTCTTGGAATATATTGCTACAGTAAATAGGATGACCTTTAGAATATGGAGGGAGTATTATTGGTTGGTGCCCCCAATGCCCAAAAGGTAAAATCTTATATTAGCTTAAACTGCTACAGTAACATGTGTATTCTATCAACTTTGGTAGCATTTTGACTTGGTTCAAACACTAACGGCTACTCAAGCTGCTGCTGAACAAGCCCTATATATGGTTTAGAAGCTGGACTTCATTATTCTCTGCTACTTCCAGTTTAAAGTCTTTTTGTGTTTTTATTTCTTGATTTTTATTTTTGTGATCAACTTCGACCTGCTGTGGTTTAGGATGGTTGCTCATAGGTTCGTAGAGCAGTCCATAGAATCCGACTTGAGGAAACAACGAGAAAAGAAGTCGTGGTGGTCATTTGGGTGGTAAGTACTTGTTCTTTCTTTTCTCGTTTGTCAAAGCTAGGCTCACCTCGTCTAATGTGCCTCAGAGTGCTTAATGTTGCAATTAACTTTGTTGTCTCTCAGGGGTAGTGAGTCATTTGAAGCTGAGACCGAAACATTGCAGTTCACTGATGAAGATTGGGAACGTCTGAATAAAATCATAAGGTACAAGGAAGGTGATGCAGGACAACTTCGTGATGCCAGAAAGGATGTGATACATACTGCATTTGAACTCTTCATGAGACGCAATGCGTCAAAGTTGATTGATATCGATGAATGTGTCGCTGAATTGTCTTGTGAGAGCCTAAAGTGTTCCGGTAGTCTGTATGCAGAGTCAAAGATTTTAAATTTGAAGTTGGGATCATATCGTCTGACATCACCATGCGGAATTTTAGCTGAGGTCTAGTTCTGAAGCTTCTGCTTTATGTGACTTGTTTTTTTCATTTGTAATACTGATGAGCAGATATATGTAATTTCTTGGAAGCAGAGTGCTACTGCCCATGATTCTTTAGCCGGTACCTTCGTTTACAAGCCTTTTGATGTTGAGGTTGACTGGAGTTTCATTGCCAAAGCTTCTCCGTGTTATGCGACTGTGAGAATGCTTTCCCACATATAAATATAAAATCAAGTTTGCGACTCTATATGCCGTGCACTGTTTGTAACATCATTAATTGTGATTACAGTATCTCAAAGATTCCATCGATCAGATTGTGAAGTTCTTTGGGAGCAGTACTGTCAGTCAGACATTAGCTGTAGAGACTGCAGCCGCTGTTCAGGTATCTCTGTAGTTCTTATTACTACTAATGGGGAAAACTCAGTTGAAATTTGTGTATATATTTAGCTGTAAAAATCATATATTATCACATCTTTTCTATAATTATTTCTCCTTTCTTTTCTTTATTGTGCATGTTCTAGCAACTAATTTTTTCCTGAAGTAATCAGAATATTTTGAAATAGATTTTTCTTATCTGGATATGGCTCTTTGTGAATTTATTCTATAACTGGAGATTTTGGAAGTCCATAATTGCTTTTGTGACCACTAGCTATTATCCATGGTTAAACTGCGCTAATTCTTGTTCTGTTGATCCCAGACGACTATTGATGAAATGAAGCGGACTGCACAAGAGCAAATGTCTAGGGCTCTGAGGGACCAAAGCAGGTATGCTTTGATTAAATTTGATTTGTTTATAAGACTATGTGTATAAGGCACAAAAGTGGACAATGCATCCTCCTTAGATTTCACGAGCAGCACCATTTGCCACAGGCTAAGCTATAAAAAATCACAAGGTTCTTGCTCACCTCCTCCCTTTAGCTACTACTAAAGAAGTCCAAACCAAAGCTTCCAAAATTTACCCATGAACATACTCCTTTCAGCACCTCATGATTTTACCTCTTCCAAAAGCAAACCAGTGAGCTCATCTGCATATGACCCAAAAAAGAAGCACAACATGTCCGGGGACCAGTTTTTTCCTTTTCAACCATAAAGTCTACACTATAGAATCGCAGCCACCTCACAATTAGGAAAACCAGACTCTGCTTCCTTGTAACACTTCATAAAAACATTAGAGGATGAAACTCTTGCTGGCCTTCTCACCTGCAAACAATCAAGAATGCCAAATTTTTTACATAACTGCTGGCCACACAAATGGTCTGGCCTTCGTAGAAAACTCCAGCTTATAACTGAAGTTGAAGTTAGCTTACATAGTAGCGTTTGAACTTTGAAGTAAGGAAAAAATGGCTGATGCGGTGGCGATTACGGTAACGTTTGCGTTGTTGCGGAAGTGGCTTGTCACGGATCACGGCCTACGCGGCAAAAAAATTCACATTAATATGTTCTAACCTTATTTGCATTGTTTTAGTTTATGAAGCATTATTCAAATCTATCTGTCTATCATGTTTCATCAGCTATATAATTAATTCATAAAATTATTTTGGTCAATGTTTGAAAAGAACGGATGCGACGGGGTCACGGGGATAAAAAAGTTCTGACTTCACGCGGTGAGTTTGCGTTACGGAACAGACAACACGGTGAGAAGTATGTGATTTTTATTGTGGTTTTCCGTAACGGGATTTCGCGGAACGGCAAATCCAAAATCTGTTAAAAAACGGCCGAGTTTTAATTCCATTTGAAGAATCTTGGAATTATTTATAGAAGGTCAAGAAAGATCAGCTAGAGAAATCTTGTAATATTCAGCATGCCCAGATTCTAGTATAAGAGATAGCTTAGAACCAAGAATCCCCAATGGATTGATCTCATTGCTCAACTGTGGATTCCTTCTAACTTGCAGATTAGAATATGAATTGTGCCTCGGAAATCATATGCTGCTATATACAGCATGATGGAATGTATATGTGATAGATTTGGGTAAAAGAAATAGAGAATGGATGTTCTCTTGCTAAGAACTTTCCCTGAAACTCGACATTCGCCCCATTACTCACTTGGAAATTGACCAAGGGGCTGTAAAAAAGGATATTTCTGAGACAAACTTCCATGGACTCACATCGGATGCACCAACACCAGCCAATACATCCCAGCGATTGGTGTTACAATCAAACTTACACTTGAGGTTTAAAAAACTATTATCGGGACTCTATATTTTTCAGAACCACCCAACCCTCCTCCTTTCCTGGACTGGTAGAGTGATTCCCTAGCAACTATATGATCCCTTTCTCCATATCAGCCTGTAGGCAAAGTAAATATGGGGTACGACGCTCTAGCTTTCTAGCATCTATGACTAACACCTCAAAAAGGTAGAGGTAATGAAGAATAATACTGGAAAAACACAAACACGCAATCTGATAGTAGTCGTTCATCCCCAAAAGAGAGAAAGGTCCCCTTTTAAGAGCTTAAACCACCCAATCTCTTAAAGAACTTCTTAATCACCAGATTCCTAGAAGAAACTTCCTAAGATTACTCCCTAGCAGAACCCCAAAGTTCTGTACAGTTGGACCCTGAAGTACATACACAACATTGCTAAAGAAGCAAGAATACATACTTGAATTTATTTTCTGAAATTGTTGAGTGGTGACTAATATATCTACTGTTAGGTTTTTGCTCGACCTGGATATTGCTGCTCCCAAGATTACTATTCCTACTGAGTTTTGTCCAGATGGTGTTCATCCGACAAAACTTTTGCTTGACTTGGGGAATCTGATAATACGTACTAAGGTGGGTTCTTTTCTTTTAGAATTTTAGAATAAACATGGTAAGTCTTCAGTGGCTTATAAGTTATATGTAATGCAAATACAGGATGACCATGTATCAGATTCACCTGAAATCACGAATTTGTACCTTCAATTTGATATGGTGCTCAGTGATGTATCTGCTTTCCTGGTGGATGGTGAATACGGCTGGGCGGAAGCCTCTTTGGGTGGACATCCTGGTACTTCCAAGATATCTGGTGCAGTTATGTTGCCTGTTATGGACAAATGTGGTGTAGTTCTTAGGCTTCAACAGGTAAGCTGTTCATGTTTTCCAGGTTTAGATTTCCCTAAATAGGGAATATACAAATATGCACTAAATTCACCTACCATATATTACTAGAACTTCTGGCAGATTTTTGTTGTTGTTCTACAGCAGCTGTGCATGTTTTCTTTTTCATAAATCTATGGTTAGCAAGTTCTGTCCTGTAAAGGCTCATGCCTACCAGTACCGTACTAATAGCTGGCTTTATTCAGATGAGGCTAGAGAACCCATCATATCCATCTATGAGAGTGGCAGTTCGTGTGCCATCATTGGGATTCCACTTCTCTCCAGCTCGGTACCATCGCTTGATGCAAGTAGCAAAGATATTTGTGGAGGATAACAAGAATGCTGAACCTATGCGCCCTTGGAAGCAAGCTGATTTTGAGGGCTGGCTCTTTCTTTTAACCTGGAAGGTTGCTACTTCTTGGTTTACCGGCTTTAGTTCCGATTGTTGCTCCATTCTGCTTTTGGTTCTTAAACTATCCCATTACGAAATAAAAAGGAGATTTTGTACAATGCTCTTTTTTTTTTTTTTTTTTTTTTTTTTCATTCATGTGTTGAATTTGAATCTTTTACCAAAGAAAAGTGATAAGATATTTGTTTGTTTTTGTTCTGCACATTTAATGTTATGTTAATCTGCACTTGTGTCTTGTTTAATTCTGTAGGGAGTTGGAAACAGGGAGGCTGTTTGGCAGCGAAGATACTTCTGTTTAGTTGGGCCATTCCTCTACATACTAGAGGACCCAGACTCCAAAACCTACAAACAGTATCTAAGGTTGGGGAGTCTTATGATATTTTTCTCAATTTTCTCTTTTCTTGGTGATGTTTTTTCTTTAAATATGTGCTTTGTGCTTAAAAATGATGGCTAATATTTTGATTCACTTTGGGAGTATATATGTGATTCCTAGTTCCTACTATGTACTGTTTTGTTTATTAGTTCCTACTCCCTCCGTTTCTTTTAAATCTACACACTTTCCTTTTTGGTACTTTTCTTTTTAATCTACACACTGTTGCCTTTTCTATTCTTGGTAACATGTCCCATCTGCTTTCTCCTCTTTTTCCACCCATGTCATCCTCTTATAAATATTTTTAGCCCACTTCTTAGTTTTTCACGCTCCACATTTTCAGTTTCTCTCTTATACTTTTGTACTTCCTCCTTGGTTCTCCCCCAAAGTAAAAGTGATTAAACTAAAAAGAAACGGAGGGAATACTTCGGATGTAGGTATAAAAACTTTATGTTTTTAGAATTAGTTGTACTGGAAAGGATTTTCAAGTGGTTTTGAAGAGGAGGTTGAGATGAAATGGCACTGGAGGGATGTTGAAGCTAATTTTATCTATCTGGCAGTGTGCATGGAAGTAATTTGGATATTACGTATGGAAGTCATCTCATGCTAGGTGTTTGATATTTTGTTACGGTCTTTGGCACAACCAGACTTAAGTACTATGCCATGAGTTTCTCTCTTCTTAGAGGTCCACTTTTTTGTCAACTTATTTTGGTTTTCCCAAGGGAAGGGGGGGGTTAGAATCCAAAGTCTAGCAGCTAGCATATATCTTATTCTGAGCTTATTCTGGAGCAAGGACCAGAGAGCAGCAATCTATGTAAGATAGATAACAATGCCTAAAAGTGTTTGTCGTATAAAAGGCTTTAATTACCCGTATGATAATATGATATAAGCAGTGGTTTCTCAGTGATTTGAATTGTCATGTGATACCTGATTGCTTGATTTCATTTTGAGAAATGGGAATTCCCTATATGTAATCTCCAGAATTGGATTTAGAATATTGTTTTATTCTTGGTATTGGACATTTGGTGGTTTTTATTTATATTTTTATTCTTTTCATTTTGGATGTATAGTATGGTGCAAACTTTCTTGTAATGTTCAAGGATACCTTTTGTAATTTGTGCTGTGCTTCTTCTTTCAGTAAGAGAATTTTATGAAAGGAATAGGTCTACAGTCTACACTGAAATATTGCTGCTGTTTGATTGTATCATACTCTCTCCTTTGCTAATTATGAGGCCAGTCTTTTTTGTTCCCCCATATTATCTGTCACTGTACGTAAGTATATCATGTGTCGCATTAAAGTACAGATAGAATCTTGCTAGTCAGTATTTATAATAGTGATGCTTTGACTCACAAGTCCTGAATATATGTGCATAACCTTGGAAGACACTTAAATGAAGGAATTTATTAAAACTGTGTGGCTGATTTACATGTCTTGTACAGTTTGAGAGGGAAGCAGCTGTATAAGGTGCCTGCGGAGATGGTTGGTGACGAAGAACACATACTTGCTATATGTGATTCTACACGTATCCATGCCCTGGGAAAGGTCTTTTTCTTCTGTCATTTCCTTAAACAAATAATTGCACTTTCAGAAGTTCTATATAGTCAAATCAAATTTCTAGAGGCTTAGATCAATGTGATTTCGGTTCTTCAATTCCTTCTCATTTCTGCTTGTTCAGGTTGTTGAGCAAGCAAATGTGTTGATTTTGCGCTTTGATTCTGATGATTCTGAACGTATTTGGCATACTCGCCTGCGAAGTGCTGTATATCGTGCATCAGTATGTGGAAGTTGTTTTCTTGATATTCTGTCTTTTATTTCTTTTCCGCTTTTCGAATTTGAGGCGGCAGATAAATTTAATCTCCAGCAGCATGATTTTCCAGCTTAGTTAGTGGTTGTGATACTCTATGGTTGTGGGTCTTGGTCAATTAGTGCGGGGGTAAGTGAGTATTTGGAGCCAAGGTGAAGTAGAAGGTTGGTTGTGTTCTCAAATATACGATGGAGCTTGCTGGACTGGGTAGATGGGGGAATTTTCAGCTCTTAAGGTGGGGGTGTGGGCTTGGACGGGGTTTTTGTCATGTTTATTGGTACTAGGTGCCAAAAGAAATGGATGGGGTGAGGAGACAGAGAGGGGAAGTCTGTGGGGGAGTGGCTAATTTAAAAATGATTTAGTTGGCTATATAAGGGTAATTTTGGTACTTTGGCATAAAGTTGCGATATATGGCTTGGTTGCAAGAATTGTGATTTTTCGAAAAGAAAAGTGGTGGTAGTATTTTAAAACGGAAGGAGTATAATTTTTTTTAATTATTGTCGAAGTTGGCACATCACCAAAAATGAATATAATTTGTTGATCGTCTTGCTATATCTATAGCTACATCTTTTGAGATTGAATGGCTATCATACTTGATAAGTCCATATCCAATTTATGGTATCACTGGGTTCATTGTTGGAGCTTTCTAGTTGCTTTGAGCAAATGACATTTATCTGTGGGAATTTGTGACTTCTATGATTATTATTCTGAATTTCTGACCAATGACTTCATGCCTGAAATTAAAAGAACATCGAAACTCTAAATAAGATAAGGACTTAAGGTGCACTTACCAATTATGTTTATTGAAGAAGAGATGGTGCTACACTGCTACCACTTTGAGGCCCTTGTTGGAGAAAAAAACCATTGTATCTCTTATGTAGTTCATTTGTTTGACCTTTTTGAAGATTTTTTTTGGTTACCAGAAAAGTTGTATAACTCATAAAACCCAAATCTTAAAGGACCTTAGATATAAGTCCAGCAGCAATTCTATCCCCTTCCCTCCAATTGTGGCTATTATCTCTTTTTATTGACTGCCCACTGTTTTTTTGGCTTTATGTTATGAACTAGATTTCAGCTCAAATTAGTACTTTGTCTGAATCTTCATCGGATGCTGAAAACCCGGAATCTGAGGCTGTTGAGCACAATGGTGCTGTGACTGCTGTCAATGTTATAAACATGGAGAAAATATTTGTTACTGGTGTGTTGGATGAGTTAAAAATCTGCTTCAACTATAACCAGGAGGTAAAACTAGATTCGTTTCCTTGTGTTGTCACCTAGATATTTTGCTGCTCAATCTTAATTGTATTTGTGTTTGCTTGACTTAGTATGACCAGAGTTTTATGAAGATGCTGCTATCTGAAGAGAAGCATTTGTTCGACTTTCGAGCTGTTGGTGGTCTGGTATTTTTTTTATTCTTATGCATTTGTCTTCTGTATATATATGTCTTGCTCTTGTCAGCATGGTTGTTTCATTGGTTTTAAACAGGTGGAGATCGCGATTCAGGAAAATGATATGTTCGTAGGAACACTTTTGAAATCCTTGGAGATAGAAGATTTAATATGTGGAGGAACATCTAAACGCTGTTATCTGGCTAGGTCATTCATCCGAGGCCCTGATGTTAGCATGATTTCTGAAGAAAGCAGGCAGAGTAGTAATGGTGACCTCTCTGCTGAAGGTGATGACAAATTTTATGAGGCTCCAGAGACTTTTCCAGAGAGTGACTTTACTAACCCTGAAGTATCAGCTTTCAAACCCCCCAGCTTTATCAGGGTCCCTGGCCTTCTGCCTGATAGCTCCTTCCAATCTAAAGCAGAGAAACCTGGGGAGACAGATGAGTTGGGAAGTTTTGTTAAAGCACAAATAGTTATCTATGATCAGAAATCTCCTTTTTATAGTAAAACAGATAATATGGTGAGCTGTTATCACTATTTTCGGGATTGAAGTCTGATTGGTTTCCTGATGTCTGATTGGTTTTCCTGTGGTTATTGCAGGTTGTGGTGACCCTTGCCACCTTATCGTTTTTCTGCCGTAGGCCTACACTAGCTGCAGTTATGGATTTTATGAGTGGTATTAATGTTGAGGATGCAAGTTGCGAATCTTTCAGTGATAGCTCACCAGTGGCGACTCAACAGCTTGAAATCCCTATTGAAGATGTTGATCTACAAAATGCAACTGTTGTTGCAGAGTCTGTTGCCAAAGGTCTTTTAGGAAAGGGAAAATCCAGAATCATTTTGTACTTAGTCTTGAATATGGCACGTGCCCAAATAGTTCTTGTGAAGGAAGATGAGACTAAGCTTGCTACTTTGTCACAAGATAATTTCCTCACTGATATTAAGGTTGACTTGTGCTCACCTTACCTTTACATGACGCTGTATGAGTTGCTTTTATTCATGTGAAATGATAGCTAATCTGACTTCCTTCTGCTTAGGTGTTCCCTTCTTCATTCAGTGTCAAAGCTGCCATTGGTAATCTAAGAATAAGTGATGACAGTCTTTCTCCAGAGCACTTCTATTTTTGGGCCTGTAACATGAGAAACCCAGGGGGAAGTTCATTTGTGGAGGTAATCCTCCTTCATGAAAAGCTTTTTCTTGTCCCCCCTTCAAAAATTAATCCTGTATAAATTTTTGTCTTTTTACTTAAACAAAAATTCTGATATCATGCATTTCAAGACGATAGGGTTTCATGGTTGATTGATGATGGGAGTTTGTATCACCTTTCTTCTGTTCATTCTCAAGACTGTATTGTAGCTGGTCTGCATTAATTTCATCTTAATTTCTATGCTCATCTTATTGATACTATGGCTAAAACCTGCTAGCATGACGCGTGTGCTGGTAGGGTGTCATGGATTTCATGTCAATACCTCTGTAAATTGATCTTGATATGGAAATAAATGAAGAGTTGTTATGGTTTCTGTATGTGTATTGTGTTTTTGCAGTAGTTCTTCTTTTTAATAATGAGTTTGAGATCTTATTTCTCGGAAAAGGAAGTCTCTACGTCTCAACTACGTGCATAGAATTGATCTATGGAGTTATATGCTAACAAATCCTGGCTACATACTGGCGTGAATGATGTTGCATATTGTGTATTTCTTTTCAGTGTATGGCTAGTTAGATGGATTTATGTTGTGGGATCTGAAACGCTGAACATTTTTTCAGTTAAAATTGCCTTAATGGATTAGATTGTGAATTCTTATTCATTGAACTCTGGATCTCTTTTCTCAGTCACCATTATGAGTGGTTTCATTAACTTAGATGCAGTTAGCGCCGTTTTTTGTGCTTACTTCGGATTTATTGCTTAATTTCTATTCCCATTGTTTTGTCATTGCTTTACAGTGTGTCTGTGTCTGCAGATGTTTTTCTCATCGTATAACCCTGATGACGATGATTATGAGGGGTATGACTATAGCCTCTTTGGACAGCTTTCTGAAGTGAGGATTGTGTTCTTGAACCGCTTTATCCAGGAGGTAATCAACTTCATGGTTAGTCAGCTACCTAGCTTTGTATTTTGTTCTCACGGTTGTGATGGTGTGCAGGTAGTTAGTTACTTTGTGGGTCTTGCTCCAAGCACTTCAGATGGTGTTGTCAAATTGAGAGATCAGGTCACTGATTCTGAGAAGTGGTTTACTACTAGTGAAATTGATGGCTCACCTGCTATGAAGCTGGATTTATCGCTAAGAAGGCCAATAATTATAATGCCTCGGAGAACAGACAGTCTTGAGTATGTTCTTGTCCTGTTCTTTTCTTTTCCTGATCGACATAGACTAATTTCGATTAATTTTTTCTTGTGTCTTGAACACTGGTTAATATTGAAAATTATATATATGATGCTGCAGCTTCCTGCAGCTTGATGTTGTACATATAACTGTCCAGAATACATTCCAGTGGTTTAATGGCAGCAAACATGAAATGAATGCTGTTCACATGGAAACATTGACTCTTATGGTAAGCTGTCCTGACCATATAAAATGTAAAATGTAATTGTAAATTTATTAATCGACTTTTTTGAAGGTTTTCCTAATAAAAAAATGTTTCTACTGCTTGGTCCTGTTTATCTTCTTACTACTTGTGAAGTGGAAATAAAGCACAGAGTCTTCTGCTAATAAAGATATATCTAATCATTCTTTCTTCCCTAGTGTATCCAGTTGAATTGGCTTGAATTATTGAAATAAATCTATTTTTTATGTCAGGCATTCAGTTGTAACTTGAAAGTCTCAGATGATCAATATTTTAACATAGGCTAAATCAAATGTCTCACTAGTCTGTCTTTACTTGTTTTCTGTGAAGTAGTAGGTCAATAAATTGCTTTCTGGCTGAAGGGTCTAACTAAAATAGCCTCTTTGCCAATATAGGGGTAAGGCTAAACAGTCCCTTGGTGTTACTATCAGTGAGGTTGTGTGCACCTGTCCCACCTCTTAGCTTTTTTGAAAAAGGAACCTTGTAGAGGCATTGGGGGTACTGGTACGGTTCGTTATCGCTAAGACATTAAACTCAATTTGCCTTGTGCAGGTTGAAGACATCAACTTGAATGTTGGAACTGGAAAAGAATTAGGGGACAGCATAGTCCAGGATGTCAATGGATTGTCCATTGTTCTTCGGCGATCGCTACGAGATTTGTTACATCAAATTCCAAGCGTAGAAGCAACAATAGAGGTAATTTCATCTTCGTCCATATATGCACTTCTCTATTACAGAAGTGCATCTTCGGTGTTCAGATCTTATTTTATTGGTAGCAAGTTCCGTAGATGCATCAGTGGAGGGATGTTCTTACTACTTTGCTTATTTGTTCTTGCAGATAAATGTACTGAAAGCTTCTTTATCCAACAAAGAATATCAGATTATTACGGAATGTGCACAATCTAATTTGTCAGAGACTCCCATGATTGTGCCTCCACTGCAATGGAATATAAAGATGCCCTCCGTTGACATGGTTGAGTCTGCTACTACTTTGGATTTAGGACCTACTGAAGCCAAATCTCATACTGGGGAGGTCTGGATCAGCATGAAAGTCATTGTTGTTGTTGATTTAGTGGAATTGAGCTTACATTCAGGTGCAGCAAGAGATGCTCCACTTGGAACTGTGCAGGTATATAGAAGTACATTGTTACGCTTCTTGCAATGAGCTCATTGTTCCCATCCACCCCAGGACTGCTGATAGCAACAGCGATAATTAATATAGATTCGAGTGTTATTTCTGATGATATTATTTTATAAATAAAGATGGTGGTTTCACAGATGTTAGAAGTAGTTGCTGGGGTGCCTAAAATGGATTTAAGTAAAAGCTGTTGTGTTATGCTAATTCTACTATAATCTAGGGTTAACATGTCATCACTTTACTGGCTACATGATGTGGTTCCCAAGGTCACCAAAAAGGATAAATATGTTTCGTGCCCTGTCTTCTTGTATACAGATTTAGCCTATTTAATTGCTTGCCATTTGATTAAAAACCAACTATATTGTTGCTTATCACTTGTTATTGCTTTCTCCGACTCAGGTGGAACTCTTCTGATTTTATCTGTTATTTTAATTATTTATGGTCTGGGATCACTAGTAGCCTTTTCTGTGGCAGGTCAACAAAGCATGGGTCCTTTACACATCTACGACAGCTGGAGAAAATGTTCTATCTGTTACGCTCCAGAGTTTCAATGTTTTAGATGATCGTGAGGGTACGCGGGAACAGTTTAGACTGGCAATTGGGCAGCCAAAGAGCATTGAGTGCAGTTCTTTAGGTTTTGAGAACGAATTCGGGCAGATAGATGCTACAATGCTAATTGTTGATGCAAAGTTCAATGACGAGTCGTCATTTATTTGTTTGTGTTTACAAAGGCCTCAATTGCTTGTTGCACTTGATTTTCTACTAGCAGTTATTGAATTTTTTGTCCCAACAGTTCGTGGCATTCTTTCAAATGAAGAGGATGACATGCCCATGAGTTTAGTTGATGCAATCATTTTGGATGACTCTACCTACAGCCAGCCCTCTGTTGAATGTTCAATCTCTCCTCAAAGACCTCTGATTATTGATGATGTAAAATTTGATCATTATGTCTATGATGGCAATGGTGGGACATTATTTCTAAAAGATAGGCAAGGTTCTGTTCTTTCATCGTCCAACACAGAAGCTATAATCTATATTGGAGACAGGAAAAAATTACAATTCAAAAATGTTGTCATTAAGGTGCTCAACTTCATTTATCTCTTTGCTTATCATTACCTCTGCAAGTTAAGAAAGAAACACTTGTCTGATTACTGCATACTGTTGCAGGATGGGAGGTTTTTGGACTCTTGTGTGGTATTGGGAGCCAATAGTAGTTATTCAGTTTCTGAGGCTGATCATGTTGTTTTAGAGTATGAAGATGAACCTTCACAAGATCTTTCTGGAGATTGTCAAGTTACAGAGCACCAAACTAGTGAAACTGCCAAGCCTTCAGAATTCATAATTGAGTTGCAGGTTATGTTTAGTTGCTCCTCCCCCCTCCATATCGATGTGGGGTTGGTAAAATTCCGTTGCAAGTTTATGTGAAAAAGGGGGAAATACAAATCACTTCCTATACAAATCTGATTAATCTGTCTTTAAGAAGTTTTCTTCTTCTTTTGTTTTTTTTTTGGGTGGGGGGAGGGAAGAGGGGAGGGAAGGGTTTGTTTCATAGTTTTTTTTGTTTGTTTTGAACTTTTTGGTATTGTGGATTCTAAAAGAACCTGGTCCTCCTTTTGCTGGAGATTCGAGAATGGACATAGATTGGAGAATGACCTTGGGTAAGGTTAGGTTTCATAAGTGAAATGATGCTAATTAGCGGAGCACTATTCTGCTTAATCTTTTTCATTCCAGTAGACTCACTCCCCTCAAATCAATATTATTCTTTATGACCAATTATCATTGACATGTTTTAGTTGTGTATTCGAAGCATTTCTCTTTTTGCTGAGGCATGTTTGAAACAACCTTTTCCATTGTTTTCCTTTGATAAGGGGTAAAGTTATGTATATTTGGACGTCCGGAGAACCTGCTTGCATTAGAATTGAGATACGTATTAGGTAGCTTTTTTTGTGATTATGTTTTTCATGAGTGACACCAAGGATCTTATATCTAAGCTCCTTGAAGATTTGGGTTTTCTGAGTTATAAAACTTATATGGAGTACCAGCACTTCATAAACCCTTCCTTCACAGAATGCATTTTTCACATGGGGGAGTCCTGAGACCCTGCTTGCATTAGAATTGAAATACGTATTAGGTAGCTTTTTTTGTGAGTATGTTTTTCATGAGTGACACCAAGGATCTTATATCTAAGGTCCTTGAAGGTTTGGGTTTTCTGAGTTATAAAACTTATATGGACTACCAGCACTTCATAAACCCTTCACAGAATGCATTTTTCACACGGGGGAGTCAAGCAACCTTTTCGTAAGCTCATGGATGAATAGGCCAATGGTGTGTACAATTAGACTTTCAAGTAGTAGTATAACTAGAAAGGAAGAGTCAGTTCTCATAGCGCAACTCAATTGTTTATATAAGAATTGGGGAGTTATAAGTAGAGGTTATATGCAAATGGCCTGTTCACGAGTGCCTTCCTATTGTACTGCTAAATAAAAGGATCAGCTGTTTATATGGACCTAATGAATGTTCGTCTTTTTGTTTCTGTACATGCATTATCCTGATGATCAGAAGACGTTCACTTCTCCATGACGTAGGGATTTACATGGTTTTAGGATGAATATAGAATAATTATGCTGAGCACGGTGATCATTGGAAATTCATGGATTCGAGAGCCACTCTGTTTATCTTATAGCCTCTTTCGACGAACAATAAGACGTCCATAATTATATAAATGACTGTCAACATGTTATAAGCATTTCCCAGAAGTCTTGTTTTTCTATTATGTCGAAAGGCTTTATCTGGACATTCTAGATAATACACTTCAGAGTTCGGACTATGAAGATTTGGATCCTTCATAATGCGATTCACTGATGGACTTTTAGGATAACTCAAGCTATACCTTTAAAAGCGGTACTCTCTTTGTCTCAGTTGAAATGTCCTTTTTTGGGAGTGACACACCTGAAGTGGACATTTGACCGGATGGAGGGAGCAGATGAACTTTGATGAGTGCTGCTTTAAAAAGGCTGATGGTTCTGCCCTAGTCAATTTTTGCGGACTTTATAAAAGAGTGGGAGATGGCTATATGTTCTGGACTATTACATATCTTGTCCCTTAACATAATTATTTGTTTAAGTTTTGAGCTAACTTTTACTGGAAAACCCTTCCATATAAAAGAACTATAAAGGAAAAAGAAAAATGTAGCAGTTGCCATGTTTGGCCACATAATCTTGCAGATTTCAACTCAAATTTTATTGTTTGCATATATTTCTAGTTATGATGCAAACTTTTATTTCTTTTCGCACTCTACTTTTGAAGTATGTATATTTGCTATTTTCTTAAGATATTGGCTGTTAAACCTGGAGCAAAACATGAAGCCAGCAGTTATAAGTTCATGTACAAAGATAGCAAAGGCCTCACTTATTATGGCGGAAAATGAGTAGTAAATTCCTGTAGAGAGAAGGGTTCTAGAAGTACGAGAGTGTACTTATAACAAGTGAAGTATATATGGCTTATGCAAACTAAATATGCTTTTAAATAATCTTCTAGTGGGATTTTACTTTCAGGCAATCAGTCCCGAGCTTACTTTCTATAGCTCATCAAAAGATGTAGGGAACTCGGCTAATCTGTCCAACAAACTGCTGTATGCTGAGCTGGATGCATTCTCCAGGTTAGATATTTGTATTGAATAAGTCGCAAGAGTCAACTGTCCTTGCTTATGATATTCGAAGAAAAAAATCTGGAATTATACGAACCAGTTGTAAAATTGCATTGCATGATTTGGATCTGGTTCTTAATCTGCAAGAAGGTTGAAAAATTCAACTGAATGATGGCTATTTCTATACTTTGTACCGGATATTCCAGTAAAATTTGCATCGTTCTTAACTGTGTGTTATGCACAATACTTCCTGTTAATCTAAGCTTTCACTTCCAAATGAAGGCCCAAGATTTTGTAAAGCTTTTCTATTGAACAGTGCTTTAGCTTTATACATAGTCACATTGAGGTTTTATTACTTTAATTTCTATGTTTGACCTTACAGATCACTTGTTCTGACTTGTCTTTGTTAATATCCCGATGAAATTGAAAGTGTTAGTTTTTCTTTTGGTCGTTTTTAATTTTCTTCTCATCACTAAAACTCTTGCTCATGTCTGCCTAAGGAATAGATTGTGGGTAAAAGTATATTTACGTTCTCATAGGGAAAAGGAGATTTATTGTGTTGATTTTAGTAACCATAAGCCTTGGTTTGTAATTCCTCTTTCTTTCAAGATTGTTGGGCGGTCATAAATTATTTTACTCTTTCGATAATTTTAGTGGGGAAGTTACTGATTGTAAAGTTGTTAGCATTCTCATGATTTATTATATGATACCTACTTCATACTGTAGAATTGGCTTAGCTGGGTCAAACCGTCTTTGGGCTCAGAGTGCTTTTGTTGAAGGAAATACAGATTTAGGATGTCTCGTTTTGCTAATGAGGATTTTTATTGGTTGCTGAAACTTTAATTCATAGGGAAAAGTGGTCCTGGTTGAATCTTCCCCTCTAGTAGCATCAGGAAATTTCAGCTAGCCTATACAAAGTCTAGAATGGGACGGGTGCACAGTAAATTATTGTAAGACAAGCGTAGCTTTTTGCCCTAAAAGGGCCAATTATATAGGAGTGACCCTTTTAAGGTAAAAAGCTACCCCTTATCTAGAAATGACCCTTTTTGACTTATAAGTAACCCCTTTTTTACTTTAAAAGTGACCCTTTTGGGTTAAAAGTAAAATGGCCTTACATTAAATATTTTGTGCACCCAATGCACGAAAGATATGCTTACCAGCCTGTCATGACTCATGAGGGTCAACATGGTTTCTTGGCTCCAACTCCTCTTGCTATAGAGGATTTCGACAAAGCAGAAGTGAATATCAACTTATTTTTTTTATCACGTGTGAGCCAGGAATCGAGGAGTTAGGCTTGGACTGTCAATGAAACGTAGAGAGGATGAGTCCTCTAAGGAATATCAGTGAGACAAAATAGTGTCATCGTTAAGCTTGTATCATTAAAGGAGATAAAGTTTTGTTCTACCATTAAGTATGAGCTTCGGTGGCGGATATTTTAGTGTGGACAGGGTAATCTTCGTGCTCTTTTCCTGTGAAGAATTTGTTTGCTGCTTGACTTGACCCTTCAGTATCCAGTTTCCCCAGTAGCAAAATTCCTGTGGAAGCAAAGGTTCCTCTTAAGGTGAGGGGTTTTGTGCGGATGTTCGCTTTGGGAGTAAGCCGTTGAACTTGTGTTTGTAATTATTCCAGAGAGTTGTTTCCATTTCAGGATGCAGAATGAGATGATAAAATAAATCTTCCTTATAGTTTCCAACTTAATCACAGGTGCACTGTCCATGTAGGACGTGTAGTACCTTGCACTTATTTTCTGGTTCAGAAACAAACTGCTACATGAAGTAGCAGATTGAGGTAGTAGCAGATTTAGGTCAATATCTAAGAGCATTTTAAAAAAAAAATCAGAAATCTTTGATGTGTCCAGTGGGATCTGAACATAGAGCAGCGCATGAACAGCAAACTCCTAGACCCCTTGTCTGCTCACCAACGGAGCGAATATAATGTAAATTTACTATTGCACATATATTTCTCTCAAACCTTGTGTAAATCATGCAGTACAAGATTTATGGCAAATATTTCAAAAAGAATTATTCGAACATAAAATCGCTGCTTGATGTAGTGATTTCAATAGTCAATACCAAAATTGCTACTGAGGTAGCGGTTTTCTTCTAAGAAAATGCTACTTCAAGTACTGGTTGCCCTGCGGAGTCTGCCTCTGCAAGAATACAAAAGAAATTTTCCTTAGCCTACCAAAAAGTTTATGTAATTTTTTTAAACATGCTAGTGTCCATTATGTTTATAGCTAGTTTTATATTGTTAAAGGGTTTCTTTTATGTAGATATCTTGATGTGAATTTTGAATGCCTTTTTGTTGTTGAAATGTTCCTCATATTATAGAAAGGGGAGTCTTAAAGCTCTGATGTTATTTAATGCAGTATCAAAATGGTTTCAGGATTGTGTTAAAGGGTGAGACTTTGGAAATGACTGCAAATATACTTGGATTGACAATGGAGAGCAATGGAGTCAGAATTTTGGAGCCGTTTGATACATCTATCAAGTTTTCAAAAGTTGCTGGAGAGACAAACATACACCTCTCAGCTTCTGATATATTTATGAATTTTTCATTCAGTATCTTGCGTCTTTTTTTGGCTGTTCAAGAAGATATCTTGTCCTTCTTAAGAATCACATCAAGGAAGATGACAGTCAGTTGTTCCGAGTTTGACAAAGTAGCAGTAGTGGAATGTGAGTTTATATACTATTTTAAATTTTTAGCTGCTCTGGCATTTTTTTGACCGCTTCTTTCCACATTGCTTTGATTCTTCAGACACCAAGAACGACCACATTTTTGCCTTTTGGAGACCGCGTGCACCCCCTGGGTTTGTGGTTCTCGGTGACTATTTGACTCCAATGTTAGTATGGTCTCATAATAATTTTTCAGCAACAATTGTTACTTTGATAACATTTTTAACTCTCAATTTTGTGTGACAGAGACAAGCCACCTACCAAGGCAGTTCTTGCAGTAAATAAGAATCTTGTAAAACTTAAGAGACCCGAGTCCTTCAAATTGATATGGCCACGTATTAAATCTAATGATGTCTCTGACCCAGAAGGCATCAACAGACTGCCATATATCATCCAAGAAGGCAACGTAAGCTGTTCAATTTGGTATCCCGTGGCGCCAAAGGGTTATACTGCAATGGGTTGTGTGGTTTCTTCTGGAACAGCACCACCGCCGCTGTCTTCTTCGTTTTGCATCTTGGCTTCTTTGGTTTCTTCTTGTCCATTGAGGGATTGTGTTGTGATTGGAACAAGCAATGAGTATGTGGATAGATTAACATCTTTCTGAGGCTTTTTGACTGTGACATGATAAGTGTGATAATTGAACTAAAGTCTTGTCAAGTTCATATTTTAGAATTTTGCTATGATTTTTAAAAGCTACTAAGAAGGGCTTGGGATCTGAGGTGCAAATTGACCTTTGCTTCTAGTTTGCTTGTGAATAAATGAAAATTTCATTTAACATGGATCAATAATGTGATTCTGCTACTTGAAAAGTTGAAACAATCTGTTTTATCCAATAATTTTGCACTTCTGATTTAGTTTATGATTATTTATGCAGAAACTTGCTGGCTTTGCCCTTCTGGCGTGTGGATAATTGTGTTGGCACATTCTTGCCTACAGAATCTAATTCAATGAAGCTAGTTGGTGGAGCATATGACTTGCGACATTTTTTCTTCGGGCTATCAGAATTCACGGAAGATAATTCAAGAAGTGATCCCCGTCATGTTCCGGTACGTGATGGATCCCTCCCTGCAGAGTCAGCAATTGCAAATTCTGCGCGGCGATTCGAGGATGTGGACACCTTCCATCTGGTTTGGAGGAATCAAGGTTCAAATTCAGGAAAGGAATTATCTATATGGCGTCCCTTGGCCCCATCTGGGATGGTATACTTCGGTGATATTGCTGTAAAAGGGTATATTATTCGTTTATATATTTAGATTTTTATATTTGTGATGTTAGTAAGTATTGACTGATAGCAATGAATCGGGCTTAGGTATGAACGTCCAAATACCTGTGTTGTTGCCGAAGACATTGGTGATGAACTTTTCCAAGAACCTTTAAGCTTCCAAAAGGTTGCGACAATTAAGAAGCAGGGGAGAGCAGAGCCTGTTTCATTTTGGTTGCCTCAAGCTCCGCCTGGATATGTTTCTTTGGGCTGTATTGCATGTAAAGGCTCGCCAAAGGATCATGATTTTAGTTCATTGCGATGCATACGGAGTGACATGGTTACTGGAGATCAATTTTCTGAAGAAAGCTTGTGGGATACTAATGATGCTGGGCCTAGAACGGAATCATTTAGCATATGGACAGTTGGTGGTGAGTTAGGAACTTTTCAGGTCCGGAGTGGATATAAAAAGCCGCCCAAAAGACTTGCAGTGCGGCTTGCACATACAAATGTAACAGATGGCAAGGAAGATACAGTCATTGATGCTGAAATTACAACATTTTCTGCTGCATGCTTTGATGACTTTGGTGGCTTAGTAAGTGATGTCTTGATATCATTATACTTACCTAATAAACATACACCTGCTCCCCTCAAAAATAAAAAAGGAACTGCACAAATAAATCATCTAAACCATAAAGGTTATAATTGATACTAAGGATAAGGGACACACTAGTGATTTTATGAGCTATATTTTATAGATGTTATACCAAATTAACTGGAAATTTGATTCATATTTCCTCCGTTCTGAATTACTTGTAGCAAATAGACTTTTAAACTATTCACACACTTCCTTTTGACCATCTAGTATGATTGATATGTGAGATTAAACATAGTCATGTAGAATCTTGTTAAATTTGTCTCTATTTATACTTTCAAAATGTCAACTTTTTATAATTTCTACTTTATAGATAATAGAAGATATCAATTGTTAAAGTTGTGCATCGGGAGTCGTAAAAAACCTAGTGTTGCAAGTAAATTGGAATGGAGGTAGTACGAGATAGGTAATTTTTTACTGACAATAGTCTGAAAGAAGTTGCCATTATATACTTGTCCATTTGAAATTGTTGAAAGATGGAGGAGTCTAAATGAGATCTTCTAGTTGATATTATCCTGGAGATAATAATTTTCTTCTTTCAATTAGAAAATATAATTTTTTTATTTGATTAGCAGTAGAAAGGGTCCAAAGCATATGATTATGTTACTTTGGCTCTTCATTTTGCCTCAAGCAACCATGCTAGATCCTCAGCTCTCCCACATGGGTATGGTACTATGGTTTACTTGGACACTTCATTTCTGGACCAAAAGCATGAAAATGTTGCATAAAGTTGCCGAGTCTATCACTTGAACATGTAACACAGTTTGATATGAGTTCATAGGTTTTCCTCCATCACACTTCTAAAGATAACCCAATTCTTGAATGTTATCAGTACTTATATGTCAATCCACATTACCAGTATGATTTTGATGAAGTTGATTATATCCTATAGAAAAGTGGTTAACATGCTTATACTTTTAAAATTGAAGGGAGTATTGCTCTTTCCACCCTCCTTCGTAGTCCATAAGGAAAAGTATCCTTCACTCTTAATGTGTCCAGATTTTGTCAAAAATACAGAGCTATCCCTTTGAGTCCCATGACTCCTAGAGTCCTAGTGAATTCTATCATATCTTGATATTCATGGAGCTCTTATACCTAATATACAATGGGATGAATTAAGAAATTATCTATTATCAGATAGAGAAATGTGCACCTTTCTTTTGCATAGGCTTGTGCCTTTAGCTCTTGCCTTAATCAGACTGGAACTGGCTCATTTTACACATTATTTAAGGATTGCTTCAGAATCAAAGTCCTTACAACTTCTAAAACTTTCTGCAAAATTATTCTGTTTTCCTGAATTTCCCCTGTGCTCATTTCATGCCGTCAATGGGCTTTCTGAGGGTTCATATTGCAATTTTTATAGCAGTACTTTTCAAGAATGACTTCTATTCTTTCAAGTTTTCTATATTTTTTTTCTAATAAGTGACATCTTTTATATGTGGGGTAAAGTTATGAGTGATCATTCAAATTATAGGACTATCACAAGTTGTCTGGTTGATGTGTCTTGGGACAACTAAGTATACACAAGCTTTGTGTTACTGTTTGGGGAAATTATCTGAACACAAGTTAGACAATAATGTTGAAAGTTTCTGCTGTTGCCTATTCCTGGAAAATATCTCACTATAGGTCTTTTTTTGTCAAAATATGGTTGATTTCTTACCCTTGCATTACATTTGATGTTTTTGGCTTGCTGTAATATTCAAATTTGCAGATGGTCCCGTTGTTTAATGTATCCTTGAGCGGTATAGGGTTCAGTTTACATGGAAGGCCTGAGTACTTAAGTTCCAATGTCAATTTCTCGCTTTCGACGAGGTCATACAATGACAGGCATGAGTCTTGGGAGCCAGTGATAGAGGCAGCAGATGGATTTTTAAGGTAAATTATTCCTTTAGTGCTGCTTTTCTACTTTTATAGACTTATAGCTGCTCTACTGATGAATGTGAAGAATTAATCTCAACATCGGCATGGTTGACATCTATGCAGTAAATTGTAATGGCAAATCATATTGGTGTGGATTGACATCTTGTATTGCAGTTAAATGTTTTGATAAAAAATTGTCTTGAGTACGTAATCTGGTTTCGTTAGAGACACCTTACCACTCCTTGGCCTTACTGTTGACCAAAATATTCGCAAACGTAAGTCTGACTCCTCCAACCCGCACATTTTATAGTTTATACCATTCTTCTTCCACAGCATCTGTACTGTGGAACAAGAGCAACACCTCGAAATGATACTCGCAGTTGCCAGTAAGGATACAAAAGAGTCACAACGATTCATTCTGTAACCAGTAAGATGACAAAGACAAGCAAGTCTAGATCTTAAGAGAACTGTAGATCGAAGAGTCCTGGTAAAGTTTTTTCCATACCGCCTTGCTGTGTGCTTTTTGACTTGCCCTCGAGCTGTTTTTTAAAGGGAATGCGGTATAACTGTTTTATGCACCCTTTTCTAATACTACTATATAAATATATAGTGAGGCCATTTTAGACCCTAAATCTGAGACTAATGAGTTGTCTGAACCCAGAACTCTAAGATATAGAATTCTAGTATGAGGAAGTCAACACAGTTAGGCTTAGATAGGATACTCTAAAGACATACAGGTATATCTTGAGTGCATTGCGTTATCAATTTATCATCTCATACATCATTGAGAAGTCATAGTGCATTGTTGTGATGTTTCTCCTGGTTCTCTGTTGTCCACTTAAATCTTGTCGATTTTATTTCTTGTTGGTTTACCTTCGCATTGTATTCTTGAGTTTGATTGCAGAATCGGAGTGCCTTGGATCCTAATAAGAATAATCCCTTTAAAAAGTAACATTGTTGAATTGTTTGCAATTTCTGTCAGTCCAGTTGGATCCTAGTCCATCACTTCTTACATTAACATGGAATTCCATTCTCTAGTCAGTGGCTGATATTTAACAGCTTTCGTGAAATTTCTTCGCCTATCTTTGACTGCTTTTAAGAAGAAACTTTGAGTTAGTGTTTACTTCCTTTGCCAATATAGCATCCTCTTCCTACCCCATTTTTCTTGGTTACAGATTACAATATTACATCTTTTGCAATGGAAGCCCTCACTCAATGAAGGCACATTGCATTCTATTTATTTTGGGTGAGTGATGCTACATATTCCTTGAGTACAATGCTGTGAGAACTTAATCTGTATGGCTAAATTCCAGCCTATACTGAAGTAGTTTGGGACAGGCCTGGACTGGATCCCCCCCTAACATACTAATTTGATAGCTCGTTCTTTAACTTGGTAGTTTGAATAATACTAAAATAATTTTTGAAAATTTCAGACATGGAGACTCAATACATGGTCACTTGAATAAGTGTAGGAAGTGTCTGGGATCTTTAATCTGTGAGTCCCTACTTATAATTTGGTTGACGTGGGAAAGTAGTATTACTTATGTAAGGAGTTCTAGGTTTAAATGATCTAGGAATACTGTCTTAGTTTTTTGTTCCCATTAGTCTAGGTTTTGGTAGATGGTAATATGGTATATAGGGGTCTATAGGCTCCTTGTTGTGAGTATATGAAATGTGAAATACCGATTTATGGGTACTCTTGGAGGAGCTAAACCAAGGTGAGGAAATTGAAATCTCAAGATGTAGATGTCGTGGAGGATGCTAAGGGGGACACCATGAGAGTGTGTTTGAGGCATAGTGTGGCTTGGATCACCCTTGTATCTGAGGTGTGGAAGGTGGTTATCACTATATAGTGAGTGTGCTCATAGGATATGATCCATGGTTGGAGTTCAAGCCTTCAAGGGGTTAGTTACTTAGTTCTCACGATAAGTTGCTTTATCATGTTAATAATTATTAATGTATTGAGAGGGAGATTTATTCTTTCACGTAAGCAAGCTAAATATTGTTTGCACTTGCCTAAATTTTATTATCAACTTATGCCATCACACAAAACCCTAATTTTGTAAGGTCTTCTCACGAATGATTTACTTGATCATCTAATGTTTAAACACACAGATTAGTGCTTTATTTCTCGTGTGGGAAACAAGAATTCTCATTATAGATGAGACATCCCTGTCTATTATGGTTTTGGTGCCGTAAAACAATTTTTGGAATCAGGTATGTGATTTTTATATCTTTGGTAACGAAAAATGACGCTCTCAATCCATACCTTAAATACTTGGAAAATCCTTACCTCAAAACCTAAGGCGGATATAGGTTTGAGCTAACCCCACACTTGGAATGTTAGGGGTTAAGGTCTTTATCCCCCTTAAAAAAGCTCCATTCTTCTCTATTTCTTGATCTCTCCAACCACGACTATAAATCTACCATTGACACCACCAATACCACCACCACGGAAATCCCTACAAACGACACCGCCTATACTGCCATATTCATCTTAATGCTAGATCTATAGATCCTCAGCCATTACGAGTTCAGAAGTCGTGGTTATGCGCCGGCTATCATGGCTTCTCTGGTGGGATGTGTGGTTTAAAGTCTTCCATATTAAATACCTTGGCATTCCTTTAGTAATCCGTGGATTGTGCTCCCAGGAGCACAATGAGAACTTTGCTCCCACGATGCAAAATAGAGCATTTACGAAAACGAACATTTTACAGTTGAAGTGGAACATTACAAGAATTCACTTACAAAACGAATATTTTACTATTGAAGTGGAACATTACAAGAGTTCACTTACGAAAACGAACATTTTACTGTTGAAGCGGAACATTACCATAATTCAATTACGAAAATGAACATTTTACTGTTGAAGTGGAACATTACCAAAATTCAATTACTTAAATAGAACATTGCTCATCAAATATAGAACATATTTTCACGGAAAATAGAACATATTTTTTGCTGAAAAATAAGTTATAAACGATAGAACATTTGCTTATCGAAAATAGAACATTTTTCACGGAAATAGAACATAATTTTCTGCCGAAAAATAAGCTTAAAACGAACATTTATTGAAATAGAACATTTACTTATTGAAAATAGAACAATTTTTACGGAAAATAGAACATATATTTTTTTGCTGAAAAATATGCTTAAAACGAACATTTGTTGAAATAGAACATTTGTTTATCGAAAATAGAACAATTTTCAATAAAATAGAACATATTTTTTCGCTAAAAAAATACTTAAAACGAACATTTGTTGAAATACTCCCTGCGTTTCATTTTAATTTACTCACTTCACTTTGGGGGAGAACCAAGGAATAAGTACAAAAGTATGAGAGAGAAACTGAAAAGGTGGAGAGAGAAACTGAAAAGTGAGAGGGAGATTATAAAAAGTGGGTTAAAATATTAAAAAGTGGATGACATGGGTGGAAAAAGAGGAGAAAGTAGATGTGACATGTTACCTAAAATAGAAAAAGCAACAGTGTGTAGATTAAAAAGAAACAGACCAAAAAGGAAAATGTGTAGATTAAAATGAAACGGAGGGAGTATAACATTTACTCATAAAAAATGGAACAAATTTACTGGGTGTACCTTGTGCACCGTGCTTCTGGGAGCACAGTAGAAATTTCATTCCTTTAGGGGATAATGGTAAGATTCATTTTTTCAACCATCCAGTGATTCATAGGGAAGGCATATCTCTTTCAAAGGAAAAGATTGACTCTCATTCAATTATGCTTTTCTAGCATTCCTTTTTGTTACAATTGCCTTTGGTGTTGGGTGAAGTGGCCTAGAAAGTTGAGGGACTTCTATTGGACCACCTCTGGTTCGAGCATGATGGTGAAAAGTGAAATTATCTTCTTTGGTTGCCAAAAATGGCACCTCAAAATACTTTTCATCAGTTTGTCAAAAGATCAGTGAAATTGATCTGTTATTAGCTTTCCTTTCTCTTTCCCCTGCTCTACCCCCCGTTCCCCTCACTCATGTGCAAAATATTTTCTCCTGCCTGGCTGCCTCCCTATTTGTTCTACAATTTTCTATTTTATGTGTGAAGTTTCCTGATTACATGGTTAAAACTCTAAAATGTCTTAAAATTTTGGATTCCTTGGTGCTGTAGGGTGTTAGAGGCTGTAGTTCTCCCTTTTCTCTTGCGCGATTGAAACCACTTGCTATGGACTACTCTAGACTGTCCTTACTGCTGACTTACAAGAGGAAGTACAACGGAAAAAAGGGAAATGCTGAGAACGAGAATACTGAGAATTGTACTGAAAATATCTAAATAGTCTTTAGAAGTGGTCAAGTCTGTCCTTTACTAGTAATTTTGTTAGAAGGTAGTGGGGTGTGGTGATGTAATAAAAGGGGAGTTGTAGTGAGACTGTGAGAGAGAAAGGCAGCTAGAAGAAGTAGAAAGAGAAAGGAATCCTTGGGAGAGCTCTCAACCACTCGAATGTTGGGAATTGTATTGAATTGGTTATTCTGGTCAGTTGTAATACAATCTTATCCCCCTTGCTCCTAAATTGCTTGTTTTATGTTTTAATTGATCTGAATTCATAGCACCACTTTGTGTGTGGCTTTGTGAAATTACACTCTGAATATTTGTATTCTATTGGTTGACTAGTTTATAAGTTTGTTATGTCAGTGAATGCTATTATGTAATGGCTGTGCTGTCTTTCTTGCATTGTCTCAGCATGATCTACTGCCTCATGGTAATGGTTGCAATATGCAGGTATCAGTATGATGTAAATTCCCATGGTGCTGCCTCACAGTTACGTCTCACTTCAACGAAAGACCTAAATGTGAATATTTCTAGTTCTAATGTTAATATGATTCTCCAAGCTTATGCAAGCTGGAATAGCCTCAGTGAAGTCCAGGATTCTTACATTAGAAAGGTAAGTTCTTTTGTCTAAGCACCTTTTTGTGGTCTTTTGGTTGAACATAAGAAGTGTAAGTTCCTAGGAACATTCAATACCAAGGAAGTTGTAATTCTTGTGAGGTATAGAATGTTGTTTGGTTAAGTTAAGGAAGTAGAAAGTTTCCATGGGAAGTTCCCCTTTTTTTTTTTTTTTTTTTGGGGGGGCGGAGTAAGTTACTTCCTCCATATTGCGGGAAGTAGAACTTTCCAAGAATGGTTCCTTCTTGTGTTATTGTTGACCCGGCAATTACACAGTTATTTAATTCCCAGGATTTCTAAATCCCAATCATTTAAACAAGTACTATGAATTTAGGTTAAAATTGCGACTTATCTGTAATAATGCAGACCTTTTCCTGATAATCTTTGGTTGTGCTGTAACTCTGTGGTGATGGAACCAATTTTACAGGAAATTGTTTCAACTTACAAGACTACCTCAGTTGATAGCGTGCATCACAAAAGAAATTATTATATTATTCCACGAAACAAACTTGGTCAGGATATTTTTATTCGGACTACTGAAATTAAGGAGCTTTCAAGTGTAATCATGATGCCATCAGGGGATATGAAGCCTCTCAAAGTTCCCGTTTCAAAAAATATGCTCGATTCTCATTTAAGAGGGAATATTGGCCAAAAGATTCCAACAATGGTAACATTGATAATTGCAGAAGCACAGGTATGATCATTCTTTCGTCTTTATCAGATGTTTAAAAAGGTTTCAGTTTAAATATCATGTTCTGATTTTTTTGAAGTTGTCCTAGTTGGTCCATCGGTTAGGCTCGGTTCGCATGTCTATATGGTTCATCTTATTGTATTAATTTTATGTGTTGTTCCTTTGATTTTTTTTTTTACTCATGAGTCATGGTTGTTGCAGTATCTCTGTGAGCTTTATGCAACTAGGCTTATAAAGTATGACATGTTTGTTTGTACTTAATTGTCGGTGCCGTGAATATCTCTGTTCATTTAGGTGGTTGCTACTTCCTTGCTGGATATTGATCTGGGCATAAATCAAGTTATCAACAACCACCATTGTGGATTCTGTTTTTAGCAGGACATTGATCCATTTGATATAGCTATTAACCGGTTGTGAATAGTTAAGAAGTTGAAAGGAACTATATTCGATTCTCAAGTAGTAAGAAGGCCCCCAGTGTGAAAGGAGGTGGAATTGTTTATATACCTTTCTTCTGAATGACACATACACATGACATTTTACATCTAGGAAGCCTTTTTTTTTTTTAGCTCTGTCCCCAGTCTGCATGGCTTCCAAATTTGTTATTCTGTTTCTTGAGCAGTCAGCGACTGAGCACTAGCAATTTAACATTATATGATCATATATGCAAGTACGCAACTGTGATTTGCTATGAACAGCGTGTTTAATTGTTAGTCTTGTTAATCTTTAAAAAGATTATGGAGATTTGCATCTTCTCTGTAATTATCTAAAACGATGTTCATTGTTTTAGTCACTGGAGATCACTGAAGAAGCACTAATGGTATACTTCCTCTGTTTTTTAATCCATTTGCTGTTTTACACTATTCATCAACCAACTTTTTAAAGTTGTCTCGCAACGTTATGTATGAAAAAACATAGTCAAGTGGCGTCTTGTTAGATTCACCTTAATACGAGGATTCCGAATATCAAATTTTTATAATTTTTACTTATGCGCAATTAGAGATATTAACGTACAAAGAAGCGTATCGACAAACGTGAAAAAGCAAATGGTGCAATTAAAAAGTCCAGAGGAAGTATACATCATAGTCAGTAGAGAAATCAAGTGATATTGCCTTTTGACAATTTATATCTTTCCTGAGTATAATGGATTAAGTGATCTGGAAAATGGAATTGTAATTCTTCTCTTGCATTCAAGTAAATTGTAATTTGCAAGTACTATATATGAATTTTTTTTGTAGCTGTTCTTTTTATTTTTTTGTTTGTGGTATCTGAGAAGGGTTTTACTCACTCATTTATTCATCATATGCTTCAAGTACAGTTCAAAAAAGTGGATGGTCTATCTTCTCGTCAGTATTCTGTAGCAATACGCCTTAGTCCTGAACCTATACCGTCAGATGGTATGGTACTGAATCAGCAGCAAAGTGTACGTACATGTGGGCGTCGCTCTGAATCGTGCAGTTCTTCTTCTGAGCTTGAATGTGTAAAATGGAGTGAAGTTTTCTTCTTTAAAGTCAAGTCTCCGGTATGTTATTCCTTAATCTGACATTCACTACTTAAGTCGTCTGTATGTTTGCATCTCTCTTTCACTCCCACCGTGCCCTCACACTTTCTGGGTATCTCTCAGATACAAATCTCATCTATCTATATATCTATCTGTGACTGTCCTTCTTTCTCCGTGTTTATAGTACCTAAGTTCAGGCAAATATTATAAATGTGTACTTAGTACTGCTCTCTTTAGGGATCAATTTGGCAGACATGTTGAAATAATATAGTATATGGCCATATTTATTAGAAAGTTGGTCCACTTTATGTTGCTCTTAAAATGTTTTTACAAGTTTATGATTATAAGGAAGCATAACTCTCTAATAATACGGGTAATTTGGGCAAAGATATGGGAATTTTACCCCTCTAATAATATGGGCAATATCGAATGATATGGTCTTATTTATTAGATAGTTGACCAGAGATGGCATCTGTGATATTTGCAGCTAGTAAACATGAGTTGTATGATAAAAATAATTGTACGATGTGAATCTTCCATCAAACATTTGTTGCTTGCACTGAACTTCTGCTGATGTTGTAACAAGCTGCAAATTACGTAACTTGGTAGTTGATGACTCTGTTGGCATTCATAAAGTCACCATGATCAAACAACTTTCTTTCTGATATTTCACATATATTGTCTATTATGAGCAGGACAGCTACCAGTTGGAGCTGATTATGACCGACATTGGAAAAGGTATAATGTTTTTTGTTCAGAAGTATCTGTCCTCCCAACCCCCTGGCTGTATGATCATAACCACGGATCACTTTGGATGCAGAGATGTCTTTTTCATTTGCCAATTTGCCTCTTTGTTCCAATTGGACGAACGAACAAAAGAAAATGTAAACCTTAGGAAAGTGTTGACGAACTTATTAGAAAATCTAATACATTCTCATAATAATGTAGTAGCATGCAACTTGATTCTAGAGATTATAGAAGGATAAACTCTGTATTACTTGGGGAATAAGAATTATGTGTGTTTGGTTGGGCGTAAAACCTTTTCTTCGAAATGTGGTTTTTCCATTGTACTTTATTTGGTTTGTAAAGGGTGGAAAACAGTTTTCCAATTGGTGAAGAAATAGTTTTCCCAATGGTGGAAAACATTTTCCTTTCCTAAGGAAGGGAAAACACATTTTCCTCCCTTATCATTTTCCATTGAAATGTTTTCCGTCCAATCAAACAGAGCTAGCCTTTATGGACAGTTAATCTTTCTATAGAACAATCACATATAGAATAGAACACAGAATTGGAAATCCTTATTTTTTACTTTATTATATAATTAAGAAGAAAAAAATAGGCGGACAACCCTAAACATCTTGCCGATGAAATACAAGGACTTCAGGGTGATAAGCATAAGATCAAAGGGGAAAATGGGGCCTAGGAGCCTCAGCCTAATCCCATCTGCAGTTCCAAGTAATCTTGGTGAATAGACTTCAAAGGAGCACGATTGGCTGTACAAATTAAAACTGTCCAATCTCTCAAATAAGGGGAACTAAAACCAAGACCTGTACTACTCAGCTAAACTAAAACAATACGCATAACCTCCCGGAATCCAATATTACCTAAATTTAAAATGAAACTAACTAATTAAATTAAATAAAAGAGCTAATTAATTAATTACAAGAAATATCTAAGAAATCTACAACAAATACAGCTAGACTAGAAAGAGGAAATATGAAAGGCGAAAGCCTACCCATGAGCTGAGGAGGTGAATGCTGCCAGCCAGTGGCAAGATTTCTGCGCCAAAAGTGTCTTGCATGGTTGAGGCCAGGTGATAGAGATATAGACAGAGATGTGGCCGGCGGAAACAGGTGATGGCGTGATGGTGGTGATCTGGTCGGAGATGCCAGAGTGGCTGATTTCCATTGAGGAGACAGCAAGTACGAAGGGGGATCTCAGGCAAGTGGTTGAGGCAGCAGAGTTCGAGGGAAAGGTGGCTGAAGCACTGCCCTTGGTTGCATATTGGTCCCCTAAGGATGGTTAGGGAGCAGAAGAGGGAAGTACTGACTGCTACCAGTTGTATAGAAAGCTTACCCTATAACAATATTATAGTAGTGGAAAAATGCTAACTGAGCTAATGGCTTCACCTTAAACCGGGGTTTATGGCAAGCTTTCCCTGTAAATGTTAGGATACTCAGCCCTTGGAGCAAGAGAGCAGGGGACAGATATTGGGCCCTGTAATTCCTAGCCGCTTTCTGAGTATTAGGGGATAAATGTTGCTGACTATGCTTCACAAGCAGCGGACTTATAAGACATCGTCAAAGTTTTGCAAAAGACAGAAATTCTGAAGAAAGTAGGCTTGAAGTATATATTTTGCTAGAAAATTGACTTCAGATGAAGATTTTTCTTAGGCCTGGGATCTGATCTACGGTTATTCTTGAATCTTTGATGAGCTCTGGATCTTGCTAGATGGACGTGCAGCAGCTAGTTATTTTTTCTATCAAGAGACTAGGTGTTATTTCCTCTTTAAGGGTCAGTAGCTTTGTGATTAGTATTATGACTCTCCATAATACCTTGTTATGGTTTTCCCTGAAGTTGCTACAGAAAAAGCTAGTGGAGACACTCTAGCTAGATGTAAGAAAATTCCAAATTAAATAATGTTCTCTGAGTTCAAATTTCTCTTTTGTCCTAAATTCTTGATCAACTGGAATGTTTTTTTTTTTTTTTTTGGGGGAATTATTAGCTTAGAGGACATGGAAGATTGAACACGAAATAAGGTAATGAAGGCTGATAAATCGAACATCTAAGGAAATCATATTTTCTCTCAAAGTTTGGAGAATTTATAAGGGCCAAGTGATGTAGGTTTATGGTACAAGAAAGTCGTGAAACTCTCCACATTTGTGGGTTTTTTTCCCTTCTCATTTCTCATTTATTTGAGTGCTTGCTGAGAAGGCAGAAAACTATCAGGTATCTGGCAGTTGTATGTCGTTATGATGTTTGGGCTTCAGCTGGTTTAGAACTTCTTTTCTAAAAAAATTTTTGTGTCCATAAGCTTCGAGGACTTTCGTACATCTGAGAAAAGAAGTATGGGAAAGCCATGTGTCTGACAATATACAATAGAATTCACTTGATCTCATAAATTTATTCAATGTGCATATTAATTGCTGAAGTATTATGTTGTTTCTCTCGTTTTGTAAATCTATTATCCATGTGTTTTGGCAGGTGATCTAGTTGGAATTTTCTCCACCCCATTGAAGCAGATAGCAGCTTTCAAAAGTGAATGTTCTCATGATGATGGCAATAAATGGAAATGGATTGATCTTCTTCCTCCAGACTCAAAGGTGCTTATATTTTTATTAATCACTTTCCTCTTAGCCAAAATAGTTGATCCTTTAGTTTACGATTATTGATTCATCCATCTAGAAAAAGGGAAACTTTTGTTGCCCATCTCACCCCCTCCAGACACTAATATATCGCACACACACACACTATATTATACTAATACAATATAGATACTATGTTATGAGCCTGACACCAAGTCAATGTGTTCTTTTCTATTACTTCAATCACATGTGGGAGGAGATGCATTACCATAAAAAAGTCCCTCAAGTTTACTGGAGATAGTGCAAACTGAACCATGATTATTTCTTTTGCAGATGTCGTCTGAGGGAGAGAGTTCAAAGGTATTACAAGGAAGATTAAGGCTTGCTGTTCTTTTGTCATCAAAACTGGAAGTTGAGAACAGGGATCAGTCGTCTTTTGGTGCTAAAAAGCCTGGGTTCATCCAGATTAGTCCTAACAGGGAAGGGCCATGGACTTCAGTGAGGTTAAATTATGCTGCTCCTGCAGCTTGTTGGAGATTAGGCAATGATGTTGTTGCAAGCGAAGTTACTGTACGGGATGGCAATAGATATGTAAATATTAGATCCCTAGTCTCTGTACGTAATGATACTGATTTCACCCTTGATTTGTGTTTGAGAGCCAAGGCCCCATCTGAGTCCAAGAAGCCAGTGAATGAACCATGGACATCCAACAAGTCTAATCTGAATGATGAAAGGGTTGAAACAGTGGATTTTTTTGAAGTAGAGAAGTATGTACCAGATGCTGGTTGGATTTGTTGCTCTGGAAAGCCTAGCAGTAATCAGTCTGCTGGTGGAGTGCCTGATAAGGTGAGTTACATTGCTTTAGTGTTGTTAGCTGATTGGGTTGACTCAGGTGTGTATTTTCTTTTTTATGTGACTTCCTTTGATGTTGATGTTATATGTTGAGTGCTTCTGTCCAAATTCCCAAATATAGTTAGGTTGTCTTCATTTGTTTAATTATCAGCTTTCTATAATATGCTAACTTTCAGCATAATCTGGTTCCTTGGTGTCCATCGTAAACGAATGATTACTTTGTGATGAACTAGCATAATTAACAGACCAAGAACACTAGATTAATTGAAGAAAAGAGAGATTAGGGGAGTGAAAAAGATGATTAAGGAAGAACAAAGGATGATATGATTGAATAGATGAATAAATAACCGATTACAACCTAGCCACTCTTACGAGAGGAATGTCACTCTCCCAATTAACTAACTGACCACTTTTCATAAATATCCAACATGACTTCCCTCTCCCTAATCTCCTATATTTATAGAAATATTTTCTCACCAACTCCCTAACTTATTCTTCAAGCTACTATTAAAACTAACTAACTATGAAATACCAAAAGTGCCCCTCTCCCTAGGCTATCTATTACATACTTTCAGTTTTTTCTGTCACTTCTTTGGTAAATGTATAAGCTAAAGATGAGCTGGAATTGGCACTTCCTGAAAATTCTATTGTGCTCCCAGGAGCACGTTTCAATGAGTAAATGTTCTATTTCAACAAATGTTCGTTTTAAGCATATTTTTCAGCAGAAAAATATGTTCTATTTTCCATGAAAATTGTTCTATTTTCAATAAGCAGATGTCCTATTTCAACAAATGTTCGTTTTAAGCATATTTTTCAGCAAAAAAATTATGTTCTATTTTCCATGAAAATTGTTCTATTTTCAATAAGCAAATGTTCTATTTCAATATATGTTTGTTTTAAGCTATTTTTTTAGCAAAAAATATGTTCTATTTTCCGTGAAAATATGTTCTATGTTTAATGAGCAAATGTTCTATTTAAGTAATTGGATTCTGGTAATGTTCCACTTCAACAGTAAAATGTTCATATTCGTAATTGAATTCTGGTAATGTTCCAGTTCAACAGTAAAATGTTTGTTTTCGTAAGTGAACTCTTGTAATGCTCCACTTCAACAGTTAAATGTTCGCTTTCGTAAGTGAATTCTTGTAATGTTCCACTTCAACAGTAAAATGTTCGTTTTCGTTTTCGTAAATGTTCTATTTTGCATTGTGGGAGCAAATCCACGGATTAGGCACTTTGAGTGCTAACTTTACAATTCTATTGGCCAAGTAATAAGAGAGTATATTAGCAAAACACAAAGGGGGTGTCACTCTTTTACAAAAGGATAGCTGGGGAAGGGAAAGAAAGTGTAAACTGTTCAACCTTGAATGGGTACTAAGCATAGAGGGATGCTCATGAACAGCTTATGATCTTATCTACAATTTGAGTATTGGCAAATGAAGCTCCTTCAAGGGCTTGGCTCCAACCATACAAATGCATCACTAATCCACTTATTGATTTGCCTTCTTCTCTAAGCTACAAAAATATCTTGACGTAGCTTAGTTGAATCCAAAAATACCCAATTGAAGTTTAGCAAATTTCATATAGCATCCAAGGTAGATATGTAAGAGCTACCTACAATTTCCAAGCTGCAAACCTCTACCAAGCAATATATCATTGGTTAGCTATGAATGGCTTAAACATATCTATATGTCTTCTCTCATATTGAGAAATCATTTGAAATTGATGTCTTAGGTTTCAATTTGTGAACTATTCTTGTCTTGATAGGTTAGACTTTAGAGACATGTTCCCTTAAATTTAATATGCTCATTTTGAGATTGCTCCTTTGATGAGGTTACCCAGTGAATTTAAGGCCCTTTTACACATTTTGTGTTCATGAATAATCTCTACTATTTTGACTTGAATGATCTATTTAGTAGAAGTAGGCAGGAGTGTTGGCCAGGTCCTGGCCAAGTTGGGGGTTTGTGACACAGCCAGAGGACCAGTGCACCTAGGCAACCAGATTGGCCAGTCCAGGATGGGAAATCTGGATGGGGTAGAATTTGTCAGTTCTTATTCCCTTTTGATTTAAAGATCTGGATTATAATCAGATCAACTAGTTTGGGCTCAGGTGGGCCTGTTCAACTAGGTTGAGAGTTTGAGCCACCCACTAGGTGGATCAAGTCAGAGTGTCAGACAAGAATATTTACTTGTCATGACCAGGTCCAACCCAAGTGACCCCGATCCCCAGTTAGTTCAAGGATTGAGCTGGCCAAAGTTCCTCTAGGTACGGCAATAATTGTAATGAATTTTTTCATTTTTATATAAGCAGTTACGTGCCACTGCTCACTGTTCATGATAATGATTGGCCGTCTCGAAGTATCTCTTTTTCTTCATAAATTTTTGTATCAGTCAATACCAATTTCAAGTGTTAATGTATGATGATAGAAATTATGAAGAGAAACACACACTTAACGGTGGAGTTGCATTACATGAATATTTGGATGAAGCTTATCTTACAAAACTAGATAATCACAGTACCACCATTTATTTTTACCTATCAACTGGGTTGTAAGAATTTTCTTTTATGATCTAATACTCTTATCGTTGGTAATTTTTATTATGTAATTACTAACCTGTTTAGTTTGTCTTTGCTTATGCAACCATTGTTTAAAATCTCAATAAATCTGTAAGAATTCTAACAATTTGATGAACTTTGAAGATGATCACCATGGAAAGTTCTGCTACAGAAATATATAATTAACTGGATAAGATGTTGATTGACTGTATACTGTAACACTATTAAATGGAGAGGGGGTGAAGGGGGTGGGCTATGTCAATTCCTGGTAGCTGAAATTTCGAATTTCTTTGGCTTTGGCCCTGTGTTATCCTAAGATGTTCAATTTTAATTCATGCTTCATCACTTCTATCCTCGCAAACCTAAGTGCTACTAATATATTTGATATGCAGAATATTTCTGAAGTAGAACCACCATCTGGCTGGGAATGGGCTGATGATTGGCACCTTGATGAAGGATCAGTGCATACTACTGGTGGATGGGTTTATGCCCCAGATCAGGAAAGTCTAAAGTGGCCAGAGTCTTATGATGCTGAAAATTATGTGAATTATGTGAGGCAACGCAGATGGGTAAGAAACAGGAAACAGATCGCAAGTGGTACACAGCGGCATGTATCCATTGGGATGCTTAAGCCTGGTGACTCTGCTCCTCTTCCTCTTGCGTGCTTAACGCAAGCTGGACCTTATGTTCTGCTGCTACGACCTTTAAATTTTGGAACTCCAGATGAATATGCTTGGAGTAAAGTTGTTGAAAAGCCTGTTGAGTTACAGGGTTCTCGCAAACTTCAAGAAGAACCTGAGGTTTGTGTATCTGATCTTGAGGAGTCTGAGAAATTGTTGTATTGTGAACAGATTAGTGGAACCTCTTCCAATGGCTCCCATGGAACCTGGTTCTGCTTGAGTGTGCTGGCTAAAGAGATTGCAAAAGATATCCGTTCAGATCCCATCCAGGATTGGAGTCTTGTGGTAAAGTCCCCATTAAATATTGCCAATTATCTTCCCTTGAGAGTTGAGTATTCAGTTTTTGAAATGCAATCAAGTGGTCACTTTGTTGCACGCGCTAGAGGCATTTTTTCTCCTGGGAAAGCTGTAAATGTCTACGCTGCTGATGTTACAAAACCTTTATTCTTGTCTCTGCTTCCACAAAAAGGGTGGCTGCCAATGCATGTAAGACTCCAAAGATTATTCAATTATCCTTTTGCTCTTAGTTCTGACTCTGGCAGTATGTTTGTCAGAATCACAGTTCTCAGTCGTCTCTGTTTTCTGCAGGAAGCCGTTCCCATATCTTGTTCTAATGGAGTGCCATCCACTACTCTGGAATTAAGAAGTTCAACATCCGGAAGGTCTCCTCATGCACATCATTACTGCTTTACTTCTATAATGATATTTTTGCTTGATTTAACTTCCCTTTTAAGCCCCTTCTATAGTGTCGAAAGCTCAATAACTTCATTGGTGCAGGACTGTGCAAGTGGTTCTAGAGCAGTATCAAGGCAAAGAACAATCAGCAGTACCAAAAGCTGTCAGAATTTACGCACCATATTGGTTTGCTGTTGCCAGGTGTCCTCCTGTTACATTTCGGCTAGTTGATAGAACTGACAAAAAGACAGAAAACGTTTCCTCACCATTGAAGTCAAGAAATAACAAACCAGAAATAAGTGGGCAAATAACGGAAGATGAATTCCAGGAAGGTTGCACAATTGCTTCATCTTTGAACTTCAAATTAGTGGGAATACAAGCATCTATTACCCATGGGGAAGATTCTTTTGGACCCGTTAAAGATCTTTCTCCACTTGGTGACATGGTACATTGGATTCATAACTGATCACTTGGTATTTCAACCCCTTAAAATTGAATTTTTTAACAATTGCCTTCATCTGATTTCTAGGATGGATCACTGGATTTGTCAGCTTATGATACTGCAGGTAACTGTATTAGACTGTTCATCACCACCAAACCGTGCCCTTATCAGTCCATTCCCACAAAGGTATTCCTAGAAACTTAACCTTTGTGAAAGTTTTGTAGACAGCCAAAATTCAGAGCTGTTTCTTTGTTCTCAGGTAATCTCCATTAGACCATACATGACTTTCACAAACAGAACAGGTGAGGATATATTTGTTAAGCTAAGCAGCCATGATGAGCAAAAGGTCTTAAGGGCATCGGATTCGAGAGTGTGCTTTCTCTATCGAGAAACTAGTGATTATGATAAACTCCAGGTATTTGCATTTATATCAAAGAGATCAATGTTAGTTTGTTGTATATTTGATCTTTAATTTTTCTTGCTTTTCAGCAATCTCTTCTATATGTAAATGTCAACTATGTGTCTATGTCACATGTCCCTTTCTTACATCTAGTGGGACAACTTAATGGGACTGATGGATTATTTTTGGATTACAAAACTTAGTTAAGACTTAAGAGACTCATGATTGGAGCAATAGGAGAATGATATCATAAATAAGAGAAAGTAAATTCTTTTATAAATATAAAGAGAAAATAAGATAAACAGGTGAGCATATCAAATATGTTAGTAAATGAAAGTATAATTAGTCAATAAGCTAACTTAAACTATAAAATGATTCATACTTCGTAATTGTTACTTTGTTTACAAAAAGTACATATAAGGTAAAGGAGTTGTAACCTTATTAGTCTCTAGTGAGTGGAATTTAGGCGTCTTACCCCGAAAGGATATGTGCATTCCATTTCCCATTCATTGGGATGTTATTTTCATATATTTTTGGGTGATGCAATTTCATCAGTATGGAATCTGTTTGTGTCCTGCAACAACATTTACTGAAGTGAATGGTTATTTGAGCTGTCTAAAGCTTCAAACAACTTATGTAAAATGAATTTCATAAGTAGCATCTTAGTACCGAAACTTAAAATCTTTTCTTAGCCAGTTAAATTCATATTAATAGTTGATTGGATAAGTCCTCAAAAGTGTTAATTTATTTTCTAAACATTTAAAGGCAATATTGCTGAATTTTCTTAGTCAGAGTAATTGATTTTCTTTTCAATATCTTTGTCTAGAGAAAAGTGATAATTATATTTCACTGGATCTTAATATTTTAATGTGTTTTCACTGGCTGGTACAAACAAAACAGTATACATATGTGGACAATTCACATTGATCTATTTTAGAAGCGTGGTTTGAATAGGGTGGTTGTTGAACTTTCTCTTTTAATGGTGGCTTGTGTTTGAAATCTTTTGAGCCATTTGTATGAGAACCGTGTTAATCTGCGGAAAACACTCAATTGTTGTAGATTCGCTTAGGGGATACCAAATGGTCGTTTCCTATTGGGATCCTTAAGGAAGACACGCTCTCCCTGGTTTTGAGAAAGGAAAGTGGTGAACGGGTATTTGTAAGGATGGAAGTACGGGGCTATGAGGAAGGATCACGTTTCATTGTTGTTTTTCGTCTAGGCTCAAGAAGTCTCATCAGGTATTAGTCTTGAACCTATCAATAATTTGCATGACAAATATCATTCACTTTATATATTTGAGCCTGCATGTAGTACATGCATTGCATAAGTGTTTGCATTTTGCACAGGCACCCTTGAATTTGGCTTTAGCATGTCTATTAACGTTTACGGTTGTTGAATTGGGCAATTTTGTTGTCATAGGAACTTCATTGCCTTAATTGTGAAGTTTTTTCATTTCATACAGACTTGAGAATAGAACGAGTAAGACAATCAGCATTTGTCAGAGTGGATTTGATGATGACCATTCAATTCATTTGACGCCTTTGTCTACAACAAACTTTTCTTGGGATGATCCATACGGTCACAAAACTTTAAATGTTAGTGTGTATACTGACAATAGTGTGAACATTTCAACAATCAACTTGGACACTGCTGTCATTTGTTCATTAGAAGGGGCAGGGGTGCAGTTTCAGCTGGCGCACACCGGTAATATCACAGTCGCTCGATTCACAGAGGAGCAGCCATCCTGTTTTAGCACACATGGAGATGGCCAGGTGATGCATGAGAGTGAGGAGAGTCTTCAGATGCAGAGAAAAGTGCGAAATATTGCTCCACTATTTGAATTTACTGTCGAGCTTGGTGTGCTTGGTCTTAGTGTTATAGACCATAGACCTAGAGAGCTTTCCTATTTATACTTGGAGAGGGTCTATATAGCATATGCCACTGGCTGTGATGGTGGGACTACAAACAGGTATGGCTATTTCAATGCATTTATCTATACACTGGCTTTCGTCATATTATTTGTGATTAAGACTAGAGCTAATAAATATGGTTCTAGAAATACTGGCTTTCATTTACTCTTTTTTATGTTGGTAAGAAATATAAACCTCACACGGGTAAACCTGGCTAGCTACAGAAGCATAGCCCCTTGGGCGTGGTTGGGGGAAAGGGGGGGGGTAAGGCAAACTCTACCCCTGAAGTGCCTCAAATGAGACTGGATCCTACAACCTCATGATTGTGAGATACAAACCACTAGGGCTTCATTTGTTTTTTTCTCTGTTTTTTTTTGGGGGGGGGGGGGGGGGGATTTGGGTTTTTGTTGGGTAACGAAAGTAAGAGGTTTAGAAAAGCACATTAACTTTAAGCGTATTGTCACTCAATATTTGAAATATGATAACACAACTCCAAGAAGTCATTTCCATTTCACAATATTACTAGAATAAATAAGATGGCGTATCCAGAATGCTTATGTGTTGTTTGCGGGTGATATTGTAATTGTGCACAAAACTACAAATATTAATTCTAAAATCCTAGTAATGTAGATTGTAGGCAAACTTTAGAATCTCGAGGGCTTACTTTAAGTTTGAGCAAATCTGAGTACAAGGAGTGCAATTTTAGTAATGGAAGGGAGTCAAGTAAGGATTTATTATTGAATGATAAGGAGTTTCCCATAAGCAAGTGATTTAAGTATCTTGGGTTGATACCTTCAAAAAGGCATCTTAGGTCGATAATGAATAATATACGATGAGGGATAGAGAGGAAAGAGCGACAGATATTTTGTACGGCTGTAGCTTAAGGTTTAAAGAAAAAATTATATTGTGGCTATTAAATTAAAGTTATTATATGGTCCAAGTGTTTGGGCATTAGGAAGGATCGTATTAATATTAGGAAGGTGGGGTAGCAAATTGCATGAATGTGCTGGTAAACTATAATGAATATATTCGAAAGAAGGTGGAAGTTGCAAATATTAAGGATAAGAGAGAACCGGGTACAATAGTTTAGGCATGTGAGATGCCGATTAGATGATGCGCCAATAAATATAGTGGAGAATGGGAATTATGGAGATTTTAGAAGAAATCGAGGGAGGCCTAAGATGACTTGGATAAGGGGTCTTAAGAATGATATAGATTAGGTTTTCGGGAACATATAGGACTTGAAAAAAGAGAAAAGAGGCGGAAGATCTATGTAGATAACCACCAGAAATAAATCTTGATTCTTGACTTGTGCAGCCAATTATCCTTTTGGGATTAAAGCTTTGGCGTTGTTGTTGAAAACAAAAATGCAGGTCAATCCAATAGAAGCCATTCGTTTTCTAGTTCCATATTATCTAGAGTTGATTGACGTTTTAATGTATCTGCTTAGTACTAGTAGATAGAGGAAATAGGTGATAGTGCATGCTTTTTTCAGTCATTGTCGATCCGTCTAGAGTGTTTGATCATGCATCATCCCAGCTTCCTTAAAAATAATTATCTGCGAGGAGAATTTCTCTTTAGCTAAGTGATTAATCTTCTTCTTATACAGGTTCAAGCTCATCTTGGGTCATTTGCAGCTTGACAATCAGCTTCCCTTGACAGCGATGCCTGTATTGCTAGCACCTGAACAAACTGAAATGCAGCAACCGGTATTCAAAATGAAACTTACAATTCGAAATGAGAACACTGATGGCATCCAAGTGTATCCAGATGTGTACATACGAGTAAAATTAAGAGTTTTTTGTTCATTTCTCACTTTCAATAAATTTGTCTAAATGAGTGTCTGACAAGTTTTAAGACTACAGGTAACTGAGAAGTGGTGGAGGCTAAACATTCATGAACCAATTATTTGGGCAACAATGGATTTTTACAACAACTTGCAGCTTGCTCGTCTTCCGCAAAACCCAAATGTCACACAAGTTGATCCAGAGATACGTATAGAGTAAGAATTTATTTTTTCGGCATCATTTCATATGCCTGGTTCTAGACCTATACATGAAAAAAAAAAAAAGAAGAATCTGGGCTTGGTAAAATTTCGGAGTCGTCTTTGAAGTATTCATTCTATTTTGCTGTGGTGAACTGGTAGTTGCTTGGCTGCTGTCTTGCTGTCGTCTTAGTTTGTTTATTTACTTACCAAATTAAATCCATTAGCATGTTTTTAGGGGATTTGAAGTTCTTGCGATTTCTATTTTCAAATACAAGGTGCTGACATCTTTTTAATATTCTGCAGCCTTATAGATGTTTCAGAAGTTAGATTGAAAGTTGCGTTGGAGACAGCACCAGCTCAAAGACCCCATGGCGTATTGGGAGTTTGGAGTCCCTTATTGTCAGCCATTGGCAGTGCATTTAAAATTCAAGTGAGCTTGCTAGTGATTCAAACAAGTCTATGATGGAACCTTTTTCTCTCACCTTTTATTGATAAGGAGTGTTGTATTAATACGTTAAAAAAGGGTATATATGTCATGCACTAGAGGAGTGCTAGAACAGAAATAATCATATGGTCAGGCTATCATGTACAACATTTATTAACTAAGTCAAGAAAGGACGCCTATCGCTCACAAAGCAACACTTATCTCCAATAACCATGCAGCTGCCTGAAATAAAGTCTCCAATAACCATGCCGTTGCCTGAAATAAATGTTCAACTCCTTGACAACTAGGAGTTCTGCCCAACATTCACTATTTTGTTTCCGTCCATGTAATCCAACAGTATGACAAAGGAAACTAGCTTACACATCAGGAACCCATTGTTGAATACTCTTGTTTTGTGAATCATAAGCACATCCTTGCTTTACCAGCTTACCAGGCACTCGTATATTACTTAAGAAAGCTAAGGTTAAGTGTCAAAGAAAGGACCCTATGACAAAATAGGATCTGATCAACAGACTCTATTTTGACTTATCACAAACTGCCCAACTTGCAAGATATTTTTTTGTAAGCGCATCCTCTGCAGAAATATATACCAGCTGCAGAGATACCCCAGCAAAAATATATACTCTAGGTAGAGCTTTTGACCTAAATAGGCTTAGAAGGAAATCAATATGTAATTTTATTTGAGGAAGTGGCAAAACTCCGGGTAATTTACACCTGTATAAAAAATGATTATAATTATTTTTGATAATAGAATACACATTGAAACAAATCTAACAAGAGTAAACGGTAGAGGGTTTTCTTATATACTTCCTCCTTTCTTTGTTAATTGCAAAATTTGCATTTTCACACTTGTCGAGTCACAATTTTGTCCATTAATAGCTCTGGTTATGTATTTGTAGAAATTATGCAAATGAGGTATTAATAAAATACACATTGAGGCGAATCAAATAAGATCTCATATGACTATGTATATCCTTGTTAATAGATTATCAATTTATCATACACATTCAAAGTGTAAACAGCGAATAGTAGAAAAGTCAAACTGTTGCAATTAAAAAAGAATGGAGGAAGTATTAATTAATAGATATGGATTAATATCGTGATAGTTGATGAACTTCGAACTGGAAAAGCCAAATTATGTAAAGTTCGGAGAATATGAGATCATGACAACTTTCCTGAACAGAATACCTTTAGCTATTAATATCGTGAGATTTAGCATGGTTTCTCTTGGACTTGAACATCATTTTTCATGTCTAGTTTGGCTACAAATGACTATGGTTTTAGTTACTTGTTATCTAGTATGTTGTGTATATTTGTTAAACAAGGTTGCTCATATCGCATTAAAATGTTGAAATACAGAGAGCGTATATAGATCTTTTAAGCCAAACCCGAAGGCTCTAGATCTTGAACAAGCATTGTTCAACTTGACCTGAGAATAACCTGAACCTGAAATTATCTATATAGAACCAACCGACAATTCTATATGGCCATAACCATGTAACATGAATTTTGCAGATTCACTTACGGAAAGTTATGCGCAGAGACAGATTCATGCGAAAGAGCGCTGTGGTTCCTGCCATTACAAATCGAATCTGGAGGGACTTGATACACAATCCTCTGCATTTAATACTCTCAGTTGATGTACTAGGCATGACAAGATCTACATTAGCTTCTCTTGGCAAAGGTTTTGCAGAGCTTTCTACAGATGGACAGTTCCTTCGATTACGTTCAAAGCAGGTTTTACCATTTCTATTCTTTAATATGCAAGTTTCGAGTTTTCAACTCCAATTTAGACATCTTGAACTTAATTGAAAAATGCATCAGGTATGGTCTAGAAGAATTACTAGTGTAGGTGATGGAATTAAACAAGGAACTGAAGCTCTTGCACAAGGTGTTGCATTTGGTGTGTCAGGAGTAGTCAGAAAACCTGTTGAGAGTGCTCGGCAGAATGGTGTTCTTGGACTTGCACATGGGCTCGGGCGAGCCTTTGTGGGATTTATAGTCCAACCGATGAGTGGAGCATTAGATTTTCTTTCGTTGACTGTTGATGGGATTGGTGCAAGTTGTGCCAGATGCTTTGATGTTTTGAACAACAGGACCTCACTCTATAGAGTCAGAAATCCCCGAGCTATACACTCAGATAGTATTCTTCGAGAATACAATGAAAGAGAAGCTCTTGGACAGGTAAATGTTTTCCTAGATTTGCTTCTCGCATGAGCATCTTACTTTATGTTTTTTGAATGGTGAGGCTAAGAGCTGACATTGTGGTGCCAAACTTTCCCATGGATTACCAATCTTTGATAGTTCTAAAACCGCTAAGCCCAAGGCCCAAGCCAAAGTTTTAGCTTGTGACTTAGTAACTAAATCATTGATGAAGATGTTTGAACTTTGATGATTATGACATTTTTACAAGTGAACCTTACGTCTCATAACCATTACTTCAAGTCTCTAATATCATTTGATTTCACCTTTCTTCAGAAATTTCAACCTATGTACCCTAGTTTTGAAGTTGAATTTTTATGGACTAGATGTTGCTTGATTGTCCCCCTTCAGCAAGATGCAATTAAAAGAGAGACTGGTAGGCTATTCTATTATATCTGAAAACAGATGCCTGTTGTTTTGTCCTTTCTAGTTGCTACTCATTTCATGACTCATGTCAGGCGAGGTTACAATCTTTATCTCCCTATATACTGGCAATGGCAGGATCCAAGCTGTTTCTTATTTGTCGCTGCCACTGAAACAAAACTTGCTACATCTATGTGATTCATATAGCCCATGTCTAGAATATGATAGATTCTCCTCATCTTTGATCTGAATAGATCTTTTTTCTGTAGCAGCCAGCTATGTTTTATTCTTTCTCTGCACTTCGATTTTGGGATCCTCATCTTGACCAACTGGCAGTGGAAGCTTTGACTCTGGAGGGTGCTCCAGTTAGTTTCACTTCTGGAATGAAGCTTTGCGCATCAGAAATTACTTTTTTAAATGCAGAATTTCCTCATCTTTCTATTAAAAAATTGCTGCTCACACCTACCCATTAATTTTGTCTATACTACCTTCACTTTTCATCCACCTTGCTGCACTCATTTGAAAAGAGTTCATTGTGAAAATCTTAGAATGAACTATGACCGGGTTTCTCATTAAATATACTTTTCTTAGTCTCTGTAAGTTTTCCCCTTGTTTTCCTATTATCTTTTTTCTTTTCCTAGTGCCACAAGTTAGGCACTAGTTTTACATGCACGTGATGCGTGCGAAAACATGTAGAAAATTAAATTAATTGCTAATTACCTCTAATAAATTATGGATTTTTGAATTTTTAATCAGTTGATCCCACTAATCGGGGATATTTTAATTTTAAAAAAAAAAAAATTAATTGAGAGAGAAGTAACTGACTGTGTTGTAAAAATTCACTATTTTCTTTTTGTAGTGCCTTTTTTATCTTTTTATTTTTTTTATTTAATTAGGTAGTTCCCTTTTTTATTTTTCCTTTTTCTATTTTTTTTAAATTAAAGTAGGTAGTTACCTTTTTTTCTAATTTTTGGTGTCCTACTCCTACCCCTCTTGACATATAGAATAGAGATTATAACTGTCATCATCACACAAGACACAAATAATAGGAAGCTTTTAGAGGGTTTGCATTGTTAGAGAAGTTTTAAGTGTTGATCTATCAAAATAACAATTCAGGCCCCAGGGGAGGTCCTTCACCTTAAAGGAAACTAGCTTAATATGCACGCTATGCGTGCGATATCATTATCAAAATTAAATTATTTAGCACCATGATTACATCTAGTATTAGTTTGAGACTTTGAGCAAGAACGTGGATACTCGCTAGACTGATAGCAGAAGAGGGAGAAAATCAGTGTAGTTTCCTACAGTAGTGTTGTTGTTGTTGTTGTTGTTGTTGCAGTTATTCTTTTCCATATAATAAGATTTTTCTAAAATAAAAAATCGGATGAGGATCGTAGAAACTGATAACTTGAGCAATTTTTTTTGTTTTACCTTTTTAAAAATGAAGTAGTAAGCTTCCTTTTTATTTTATTTTTTCCTTTTTTTTCCCGTGTCCCACCCCTGTTGCCTTATAGAATAGAGATTTGTTCCCTTTCATGATGAAGGAAGATCTGGAGTAAATGATGTGATTACTTGGGAATTAAAAGAGGTTTGCAAGAAACAACAACCAAATTCTCAATCGGGCTGAAGGAGAAAGAAAAGGCCTTTGACGACTCTGAGATATGTTAGCAGCTTCAAGAATAGAAAAGGACGATTGAGCAGATGAACTTAGGACAAACTATACAGCCAAAGAAAAGCTTGTACGAGAGCCAAATACCCAACCAAACATCCCCCAAAAGTGAATTGTCCCTTAAAGTTTCCTAGTTCTAGTTTGAGGCCAGAATTAAGAGGGTATGTTGCGATAAACTTCCAAGAGAGTAATGTTGGCTCCTCTCTGCATCTCGCACATTCTACTTGATCCCCTTATGGTTGTGTATTGCTTTATGCCAAAGGAAATCTGGCTCTACGGGAAACTACCGCAACAACTTTCATTAAGATTCTAAATTTTAAGTTCCCAATAACCAAGCCTCTCTCTCCTGCTAACTTTTTCCCGCCCTACACAGTAATCTTTTCAACCCTCTTGCAAGATTATTAAAAATCCGTTATATATTAAACATAAAAGACTAGATGAGAATATAAATCTACATTAAAAGCCGGCATTGTCAATCAAGTCCATCCATTACATAGTGCTCTCCCTCTTTCCATGGCCTTGCCACAGTCATCCATGCGCATTTTAATTAAAAAAAAAAAAAAAAAAAAAGATGTGGTCATTGCAAGTCTTAATCTCACTTCCTCAAGCATTAACATGAAAACTTATCCCCGGAACCTTGTGATTCTCTTTTTAACACCAAATATGATACATTGGCGATATAACTTGAAAAACGAAAAACCAAGGATCCAGACATAATCGCTACAATTTCAAGTTTTCATTTTACCCTTCAGTTTGTAAACTATGTTTCATGCAAACTTCGGGCTTCGCTCGTCCCCGAAACTAGTTATATAAGATTTTTAGTAAACGAATCCCTTTTCTAGTTGTTGACTGTCTCAGAATCTTGTGCGACTCAATTTTCCAAAGGGAAATACTACCATGACCCCTTAATACAGTATATATCTCATTTTAGTTAACTCTCTGGAGGACCTTGATTTTTTTTTTTTCATCTTCCATTTGATGGTTTCCCTCTTACACACTGTTTTCTGATCAGACAAAAGGACTTATATAGTATGTCCCCTTAACACAATATGTATCTCATTAACTTTCTCATTTAAATTAATTTTCTACAGGACCTTTTTTTTTCATTTTCTATTTGATGGTTTCCCCTCTTTCATACTGCTTTTTGATTAGACAAAAGGACTTATGTTAGTATGTTCTCAGATGGAGTCTTATCATGTCTGCAGCTTTTTATATTGAAACTATAACGATGGTTCCCATTTCACTTGAATAACAAGATTCGTCTTAATTTCAGAATGCTTTTTTTCTGTTTCGATCCAGATGATTCTTTGGCTTGCAGAAGCAAGTCGTAACTTGGGATGCACGAAAATCTTCAAAGAACCCTCCAAATTCGCTTGGTCTGATTACTATGAAGACCATTTCATGTTGCCTCATCAAAAGATTATATTGGTTACAAACAAAAGGGTGATGCTACTTCAGGTACATAAGAGAGAAGTGACTCTTCTAGATCAAAAGTAGCACTATTATATCTTTATAAATTTTTTTGTGTGTTTTCTGGATTTAGCTCAAATCTTCAGAAGATATGGACTCAAAACCTAGCAAGATTATATGGGATGTGCCTTGGGAAGAGCTACTGGCACTTGAATTGGCAAAAGTTGGAAGACTTCAACCTTCACATCTGATTCTTCATCTGAAAACTTTCAAGAGATCTGAGTCATTTGCTCGGGTCATAAAGTGCAAGCCTGAGGAAGAATCTGAAGGTAGAGAACCACTAGCAGTTAACATCTGCTCAACAGTGCGGAAGATGTGGAAAGCCTATCAGTCTGATATGCGAAGCTTATCATTAAAGGTCAAAAGACAGTATTTTATCCCATAGTTTGTTCATTCTGGGTTACATAGTGTCATAATGAAGTTACCCGTCAGCAGGTACCTTCAAGTCAGAGACGTGTCCACTTCTCTTGGAGTGAAGCTGACAGGAGAGATCTGCAAAACCAAACCAAAGCTATTGTTATGTCAAGGGAAGCATCATCTTCTAGTTCTGTATCCCCTGAAAGGAGATTTTTGGAGCACAGTGTAAACTTCTTTAAGATTTGGAGTAGTGAACAAGAATCTAAAGGCCGATGCACGTTGCGCAGAAAGAAGGTGAGGAATTTGGTAAGGTTACATGTTGTAGGCTTTTGCTTCAATAAAGAAACTGCTTTCTAATTAAAAGAAAATTATTCAGGCTGTTGAGGATGATGCGGTTTGTAGCATCTGGAGACCAGCTTGTCCTTCTGGGTAAATTAGGAACTCTCTCTCCTCTGCTTTATTCCTTGCCTTCCCATCATCAGTATGCTAGCTTGATTATGTGCCTGCATATCTTGACTTTGCTGTTAAATTAACGTGTACAAGATGTTGCTTCTCCCACCGTGAACTGTAACAGATCTGAACTCTGGCATTGATCTCAACGGCTGAACCTCCTCAATGGACTAAGCCATGGTTTTTTATGATAGATTTTAAATCTGATTTTTCAATTGACACTTTAACTTTACAAGTGCATTTATTTGTTGAGTGCCTGCAGCCTTCCTGCCTCCTCTCTCCCCCCCGGGCCCGCCTTTCCCCTGGCCGATCCCCATCCAGCCAATGGGAAGAAGGGAGAAGGAGAGGGGAGAAGGAAATTTGTAAAAGAAAAATTGAAAAAACCTTTACAATGGGAAGAAGGGAGGGGAATGATGAAAGGGAAAAAGAAATAGTTGGGGATAATTAAGAAGTTATAGTAAGTGGTACATGCTTAATGGTATGTAAATTGGTCTATTGGACTTCCTAGTGCAACTTTTAGTAATGGGCTAATAATTATTTTTCTCATTTCCTATCCATTAAATATAATATTGCAGTTATAGCCGCTGTATTTTCTCTTGAGCTTCTATGTGTACAGGCAGGAGCTCAGTTTAGTGGTATATGTTGGATCTAAACCCTAGTACATTGTCTTGCAATCTGATTAGCCTTGCTTGTAATGTTCTAGAAAGTCCTGCCTGGATTTTTTTCATGTATCTCTTAAATGTTGTATAAAAACTCATCGAATGCTTTTATTCTTCAGGTATGTGTCTATCGGTGACATAGCTCATATTGGAGGTCATCCACCAAGCGTCGCTGCAATCTATCTTTACGATGACCAGATGTTTGCACTCCCAATGGGGTTTGACCTGGTAAAGAATATGCATATTCAACTGCAACTTCATTTTTCCTTGCTATTTATTTGTAAATAGAATAAAGATGGGGGGGATTTTTATAAAGAAACTTTTTGTGCAAATTGTGGGTTGTACCCTTGTAAGGTGTATATTTGACTTCCCGTTGAGAATAGCACTTTGGCAAACATATACTATTATCTACTTTTATGTTACTAGTTTTTGGCCTGAGCTTCAGCTAGCCTTAAGTCACACAAAAGGAAGTAATTGTATAAGGAACTAATTTTGAATATTTCATAGAATCTTCATAATCAAATTCCAAATCTTAACAAAAATTAGTTTATGAAACATAATTTAAGAAGATTATCCTAGACATTAGAAGAAGATGCATTTTTGTTGGAAGAATATTGTATTTCCCAAAATATCTCACAAATGATTTAGGCGGGAATTTTTTTAATGAAAGAGTATGTGTCATTTTTGGTTTTTGTTTTGAGTATAATAAAAATAGATATAAAAATAGATATATACTGTATTCCACAACACCTAGAAACCGGCTTCTTTCAACCACTGATTTTCGACATCACTAGTTCTATTGACTGTGGAACCATGGAAATTTCTGCCTGATCCTACATTGAAGATTAGTACATTAACTTTATGGCTTATATGCAACTCCTCTAGGCCTTAATATTCCAATTGTCAGATCATACACCCAAGAGCATGTTGTGCAATATGCACTCGAATAGTGTTCTTTTATTGTACTACTGTATTCTTTTATCATGAAGTGTATTTTCTTGTGGATGATAATGAGACCTGTGCTCCATGCTCTTTTACTCTGAAAAGGATAATCTTTTACTTTGAATCATATGTGCTTTTGGGAGCATGATGCACATTATATTCATGGGTGTGTAGTATCTAAATTGTGTTATCTTTAGTAAAGTTAGCACCTAGATGGCCTTGTAAATGATAATATCGTATCTCTTTTGGGGTTGATGTAGGTATGGAGGAATTGTCCAGATGATTATGTGACACCAGCATCCATCTGGCTTCCACGGGCTCCAGAGGGATTTGTAGCCCTAGGGTGTGTGGCTGTGCCAGGGTTCAGTGAGCCTGAAGCCAATGTTGTCCATTGTGTGGCAGAATCATTAGTTGAAGAGACAGCATTTGAAGGCGAAAAGATATGGTCTGCGCCAGATTCGTATCCATGGGCATGCCATTTCTATCAGGTGCAGAGTGCTGCTCTTCATTTTGTAGCTTTAAGACAGTCTAAAGAAGATTCTGGATGGATGCCAAAGAAGGTGCGTGAGGGTTTGGTTTCTTCACCACTCTCATCTGAGACTCACTAAGTTTTTGTAGCACTATTGGAATTGTTTTTCTGCTAATAGTTTTCCGGTGTTGTCCTTTTCTTATGGTTCTGAATTCTGATATTTGATGTGCATATATTTACTTTGGCAGAGATGCCTTAGAAAATTTTGTCATTGTTTAACTTGTGACAAAATTTTGTACTGTAAATGATAATTGAGAATTCAGGATCAAAAGAAAAAAGAGAATCGAATACTATTATCTAAAAGTTCTTTTTTAGGTGGTAGTAGGACAAGGTGCTCCGAGTCGGTTGAGACTAGAGACGGCAGTGGGGCGGGTCAAGTAGGAGACCTGCCCCATCCCCGCCCAACTGAGGCGCAGATGGGTCTAGGTTTGGCGGGGATTGGGCGGGGATGGGGATGAAAAGCGTACCCGCAATGGGTGGTGGGGCAGGTGTAGATTTTATGCTATACCTGCCTCACCCCATCCTGCCCTCCCTGCCCCGCCCCGCCCTATCCCCGTTGCCCCAGCTTCTCCTTCATCTCATACCCTACTCTATTAAAAAACATATTATATATTAGAATATTTATTATTAAAATCCAATTTATATACTTATATTATTAATAATTTTATTTTCCAACTGTAGTATTGACAGATTGTTTGGGATTATTTGGAGGATAGTTGCGGGTATGAAGTTGGTACAACGCGGGGATGAAGTGGGCGCTGTTACCCATGCGGGTGGTGTGGCGGGATGGGTCTGGAATTTTCCCCTGCAATGGGTGGTAGGGTGGGTATGGGGACGAGAATTTTATGTGGGTGTGGGTGTGGATGTGGAGGGACCATCCTCTGCACCCTCCCCGCCCAATTGCCATCCCCTGCAATGGATGGTAGGGCGGGGATGGGGACGAGAAAGGGTAAGGCACTAATTAGATAATAGACATAGGTGTAGTGTAGTACCAAGTGTGCATCATGCAAAATCAGAGCATAGACTTAGTGCTGCTACTGTTAACTTTTACTTCCTTTGGTCCATTGTTATTGCAACATTATCTATTAGCACATTATTTAAAAAGCCATGTAAAGAGGAAAGATAAAGGTAGATGAAAAGTGGGACTCATGTGATAAGAGAGAGAGACATTATTACCAAATAAAGAAACATTGGAATTAATGTAAAACTTTCAAATAAGGGAAACATTACAATTGAAAAAGAACGGAGGAACCAATAATTAAACTGAAAACAAACAAAAAAAAGTACGCACTTTCCATGCAGCCCACAGAACTTTTGAAATGCAATACTCAAATTTCTTTGACATAATTTTGACCAGTATACAATAACAAATACTCAAATGTGAGGTCGTCTCACTATGAACAATAAAGGCTTGCTTTTTGTTTATGTTACATTTTAGGTGCCTTTTAATTCAATTTTATTACCAAGATGGTCTTTTGTAGATAGCTAATAGCATATAATTAGAAATATTGCCATGTGAAATTATGGTTAAAGTTGTCTCAATATGTAAACAAAAGTACCAACTTATTATAATTTTGATTCATACATAATCATAAATATGAACAGTCAAAGACATGTCATGAAGATTGTGCACAAAATAATTGAAAGGAAAATCCATCATTCCCTTTCAAATGACTGAGTCTGTGACAATATTGTCATCGTTGATTTTAGCAGAAAAATAATATTGAGTTTTAAATATGAACTAGAAATTTCACAACACAATAGCATCTTCAAGGTACAAGATTTTGCCAGTAAGCCTTGGTCAGGCCTCAGTATAGGAAATACAGAACCAATTTTGTCTCCGAGACGATAGCATTTGATATTAACTGGGTATGGACCAACCTCTATATGGTTCTCCTGTCCACCTGCAAAGAAGCAGAGGGTATAGTGAGCGATTTCGAATTTCGGACTCACTCCTATGAACATGCTTGAGAGAGATTTAAGGACTTTCGTTCCACTCAAACTGAACTGTAAGCAACTGTGTCTCTGCACAAGTCATAACCAGCTTCATCAAGGTGAAGAAAAAGATCATCAAATGCAACGGAATATAAGAAAAAAAATGAAAAGATCACCCCCATACTATGCATCATAGAGTTAAAGGTTCTAACATAATCAGCTCATCAAATTATGAACTCAACTCATATTAGCGGCCTTGAAATATGTTCGTAAATGCTCAAGCTCTTTTTTGACAGATTCAGAGCTTAAGATATCTAGATTATAACATAAAATAACTGATATATGAAAGAGAATAGATGTTTTCTGTTCTTCTCGTGTTTGAGGTAGGTAGATTTTAAAGTCATTATTTAATGTAAAAACAGTACAAGATTGACCTTTATTCTTTGTAAATTAGATATGCTTTCATTAGCGCCATTTAGTATCGCCTACCAAATGGGGTAATAATGTTTAGGTAGAGCTGTTAAACAACAAAAATCTTTCCAAGACATCTTATAATTAAGAGATGGTCACATAAAAAGATTGTCGTTATAAAATAGCAATGAGAGGGGGTTACCAACAGCAATTTTCATGAATATTTCTAGTAGTTAACTGAAAGATGATACTTTATCACTTTCATATAGTTCAAATGCATTACTCCTTTTTTTTTGCTTCAAAAGAAAAAAAAGGATATTATAAATCTAATTACTTACAGATTGCTCATTTCTGCGAGGTAAGATATAACCTCGATAATCAGCGCTCCCCTTTGCTTCCTCGAGGTAAAACTGCATAAAAAATATAAACCATTTATGCCTGTGTTCCAATTTATATGCATATTAAGAAAATAAGTACTAGATAAAAATGGCAAATACTTTATAACAACCATTTCCTAAGTTTTGTTGCAATAGGAGCACGTACCTGAAACCAGTTGTGGAAGCCTGAGACTTGTTCTTCCCATGCTGCTTGATTTCTGCAACAAACACATGTTCAAACTAAGACGAAGATTCAGAAGTGTTAGTTATGCCTTGAATCCTCAAAAAGGCGAGTCGCGGCACAATGTTTCAGCTCGCGGACAAATGCCGAGAGCTTGTGCGGGGTTCCTTATGTTATAAAAGGCCCCCTTAGTGTTCATCATTTTATACAACTTATGAAACACACCTTTAAGCCATTAAGATTTTTTGGACTCCTTGTAATTATTCTCTCTGTTTTTCTCCATTATAGTGAAGAAGCTCGAATCCCCAACCTGTGGACATAGGTCTATTTTGACTGAACTACGTAAATCCTTTTGTCTCTTTTGATTGTTTAATTTCTTTATTGCTTTTCTCATCCTTATTATTTCATTGACTTGTTCCACATTAATCAAACTACAACACCTCGTTTTTTAACAAACTGGTGTCAGAGCTTGGTTGTTTCAGATCTTAGGTGTTTATAGAACGAGTTTGATTCAATTATGGAAATTGAAGATGAAAGCCATCTTGGTTCAAAGTGGCTGTCACAAGGCTCTTGAAGGTGCATTCAAAAAGCCTTCGGGTATGACGAATGACAAGTGGGAGGAGATCGATTTGAAGGCACTCTTGGCGATTCATTTATGTCTATCTAATGCAGTTTTGAGAGAGGTTGCCAAGGAGACGACTGCTGCGGATTTGTGATTGAAGTTGGAGTCACTTTATATGACAAAGAGCGTGACCAATAGTCTACTACTCAAATCTAGCCTTCATGATCTTAGTCTACAAGAAAGTAAACCGCTTGAGTCTCATCTAGAAGAATTCTTCTCTATTATTATGGATTTGCAAAACATCGATGTTGAGATCGATGAGGATATGGCTATCAGGTTGTTGTGTTCTTTACCGCCTTCGTATAACCATTTTCGAGATACTTTATTGTATGGTAGAGATGATCTGAGTTTGCAGGATGTTAAGGATGCCTTAACTCAGAGAGATTTAATTGACAATAAGTTGGTTAATAAATCTAATAATCCTTCTCAAACTAATGCTTTGGTTGCTCATGGTGGTAAGAACTTTAGCAAAAAATAAAATCTGTAACTATTGTCACGTGAAGGGTCATGTCAAAGCCGAGTGTTGGAAATTAAAGAAAAAGAATGGTGAAAAGTCCAATGAGGACCAATCAGCAAAAATCGCCAACGATGCCCTTGATGATGATCTTTCACTTTAGGGTTATAAGTTTTGGGGCTGCGGTTTCTACGATCTCTTCATGATTGGTGTCTCTTTTGAGATCTCTTGATGAAACGAGAAACCGTGTGGATTTTGCTATGGAGTCTATGATATATATATTTTTTTTTTAGTTTGTAATAAAGTAGCAATCTTGGTTATGCATTAGATTTTTTGTTCTAGTTATGCTATTTCTTATCTCAAATTTGGTACTTTTGTTTTTTGTTAAGTACAATTGCAATTTAGAAATTATTGATGTCACTTGGTAATCTAAAATTGCTTGAGTTTGTTGTTGAGATGAAGAAGTGTTTGAAGAGAGTTTGGTCAATTTGAATAAGCATGCTTGGCGTTGGTGACTTTATACTTTCAATCTAGGCCATGTGATGGTTTCGTATACGTCGTTTTGTGTTCGAAGACGCATCGATACACAGTTTATAGAATATGCCCGTTCGTGATTGCCTAAAGTAAGTAGGCTTATGAAATTTTGTTTAAGGTGGAGGTTCTATAGTTTTTGGGTGAGCATCACTTCTTGGTTCAAGGTGGAGTTATCTTGTTTGATCGGTTTCAAGTCAAGGTGGAGATATGTTAGTTATGCCTTGAATCCTCAAAAAGGGAAGTCGCGGCACAATGCTCCAGCTCGCGGACAAATACCGAGAGCCTACCACGACTCGCGGCAGCCACCACGCCTCGCGGTACGCGCAATGCGATTCACTAGTGGAAAAAAACGCAAGGATGCTGTCAAAACAGCCCTAAGGGCTGCGTTTTTGGCTCGCAGCCCTTATCGTAGCAGCCCTTCGGTAAAAATGAAGGGCTGCGTTTTTTGACCGCTACCCTTCACTACGAAGGGCTACGGTTTAGGCTCAAAGTCGCAGCCCTTCCAATAGCCCTTTTAACAAATTAAGGGTTGCGGTTCTGATCAAAACTGCAGCCCTAGTGACCCAAAAAAATTTATATTTTTTTTTCATTTTTAGTCCTAAATAATCCCCAAACAGCTATATATATATCATTTCCACTATAAATTATGTATTTTATATAAAAAGAAGAAATTTACAAAATAAACCAAAATTTACAACAAATAGCTAGAGTGGGTCACTCCGTCGAGCTGCATCAAGAACAAAACAGCAAACAATCAATTAAACAAACGAAAAAAAATCAACCAAAAATGAAAAAATCAATAAACAAATTCCAACAAATAAAAACTTTAAATCAAACTTATTAAAAATTAGAAATTAAACAGATAATTCAAGAACCAAATGAAGCTATCAACTAGATATGAATTGAAGTAGATATCGAAACATGAACAAAAAACCTTGAATTCGCAATTCAACACAAAACCCTAGCTAAAAAAATTCAATAAAAAAATCAAATTCCGCACAAAGTAAACAATCAGTGAATTCAAATAATTGAAGAACAACAAAATCAAATAAATTTACCAGACCATGCTCGATCTTACAGTGAACGAAAAAAATAATAAAAATAGGCGAAATTATTATCAGGTGATAAAGTTGAAAATTCGGATCTAAAAAAATGAAAAAGGCGAAAAAAAAGAACGAGAAAAATTATCAGAGAAAATTATGGAGAAAATGAAAAAAGATAAAAGAATTTACCTCATAAACAAGGCCGAGACGGATCGAAAGAAGTGAGCATTTTTGTAGTCGGTGTTTTGCGTCCGCGTCTGGCGAAGTCTCTGGCGAAGAAGCGAGCGTCGGTTGGTATGTGCATCTGGTGCTTCGTGGTGTTGGTGTGCGCGATGAGTGGTTTGTTCTGTCGTTGTTCGTGCTTTGTTGTTTGCGTTGTTGCGTTGTTGTTGTTCCGCGCGGATAGGGAAGGAGGTGAGTGGGGTGGTGGTGTGCGCGTAGTGGCGAGTGGTGCCGGCGAGATTTGTGAGAGTAGATACGAGATTTGTGAGGGGCTGCGAAGATTTGTTGTGGTGGTGGGGTGCAGATTTGAGGTGGTGGTGTGAAGATTTGTGAGCCCAGACGAATGAGAGAGAGGGAGAGGTTAGAGTGAGGAGAGAGAAAGATGAGAGAATTAAAATTCGGCGCCCAATATTTGTGCTAGCTAGGTTTCATTATTTGTGCGCTCAATATAAGCTAGCCCATAAGCCCGCGCGAGAATCAAATATAAAGGGCTGCGGGTTGGCCCAAAACCGCATCCCTTTATTACTTATAGGGTTACGGTTTTCAACTAACCGCAGTCCTTCACTAAAAGGGTTGCGGTTTTTGCATTGACCGCAACCCTTCGTATACCGATTTTCGTATACGAAGGGCTGCGGTTTTTGGCCTAACTGCAGCCCTTCACTATTAAATGATGTGTTTATTAAAAAACGCAACCCTTGCACCGCAGTCCTTGCGTTTTTTTTCCACTAGTGATTTCAAATTGGATTTTGTTTTAGGGTTTTGTGTGGAGTATATTCTAGGGTTTTTGTGTGGGGTTCCTTATGTTATAAAAGGCCCCCTTGGTGTTCATTATTTTATACAAATTATGAAACACACTTTTAAGCCATTAAGATTTTTTGGACTTCTTGTAATTATTCTCTCTGTTTTTCTCCATTATAGTGAAGAAGCTCGAAACCCCAACCTGTGGATGTAAGTCTATTTTGACTGAACCACGTAAATCCTTGTATTGCTTTTCTCATCCTTATTATTTCATTGACTTGTTTCGCATTAATCAAACTACAACTCCCTGTTTCCTAACAAGAAGTATCACCTCGATCATATAGCGTGAACCAGAGTTCTATTAGCATTCTCATAAATTCCTCTTCATCCTCAGTGAATATACCGCTGCGTGAAAGGTACGCGTACAAGTACTTGATAAGTGCAGTTCTACTAATCTCTTCAATAAACGCAGCTTGTTCCTGTTTATCTTCATCCGTTTCATCTTCCTTATGTCCTTGATAAGGGTTGTAGTTGTCCAGAAGGGCACATAAACAAGAATATGTCAGCTTTCTAAGAACATCTTCCATTAACTGTTATAGGACAATAGGAATGCACTTCCCAACAGCTAGCTCAAGAGAAGGAGAGCCCATTGTCCTATATAAACCACACACCAACCTCCCATACGGTCGATGTGGGATCCTTTCCCCGGGAGCAGTCCATAACATTCGTCCCCCCATAAGGACCAACGTCCTCGTTGGTCACGGCCACGTTGGTCACGGCTGGCTGGTTCCAGGCCACCACTCCGAGGTTTGGCTCTGATACCATTGGTATAGAACTCAAGAAGCTGACCAATGGAGAATAGAAGAGTAGCTTCGAGTATTCAACATTCAACCATACAAATGTAATTGAGAGAAAAGAGAGGAAGATAAGAGAGAGAGAGATAGAATGATGAATTGTAGGATTTTGTTATTATCAATTTCAATGCCTCCTTAATGATCTGATTACAAGTATTTATATTGAGTTATTAGGCTAACAACTCAACTAACCCCGCTAACAGAAACTAACAGCTGTAACAACTTTAATCTAACAAACTTTCCGCCAAAACTAGGTTTCACAATTCTGTTACAACTCATTATATTTCAGCCAAAACTAGGTTTCACAATTCTGTTACAACTCATTATATTTCACACTATATCATTAACCCATGTAAAAATACTGGCTTCTGCCATGTCTTCCGTGTCATGGACCATCTTTCCTTCACCAACATCAATTTCATAGTCCTCTCCGGGTGTCAAGCGAATAAAATCGAGTTCTCAATGCTTCACGCAAGCGATTGTGTAGTCGGAGAGCTCTTCTTCAGATGGCTCTATATCAGCAGCATAGCTGATATCCTCAGAGTATTGCTGCTCACTTGTTAGTCTTTTATATAACCCCCAATGGTCCATATGAACCTGATTAGAGAAAAAAATGTATTGTACTCTTTGTTAGCTTCTCATTCATCAGTATTGGTTTTCCGATCAATTTCTATTCCATTGTAATCATTGTGATACACCAAGACTCAAGAGAAATAGAAAAGTGATCACCAAAGTAATCTCGGTTGGAAGATGAAAAACGATTATCTTCTCCACAAAGCTAATCAAAGGCTAATTTGGTGTAATATAAATATAAACATTAGATCATCGTAAACTTGTAATGCTATACCCTATGAGGCCTCTTCTTGTGGGTAGTTTGCCAACCATCAGCGTCCTCGTCTTGTTCGTTCTACACAAATCAATGGAGGAAAGTTTAAAACCAAAAAAGAAGATTGCTTCTTGCAGTGATCGTTACGATTCGAGCAGCAGACACAATTAACCTCTTCATCTTGGCTATAATTAGGCCTCTCTTCATCTTCTTCCAGTTGATAACTCTAAGACATAGATGCCAAAGAATGTCAAAATACTACAAACTATTGTAACGAAAGCAACAAAAAAAAAAAGAACACAATAACAAACAACAAAACAAATACACGGAAATTAAATAGCTCATCTTGGCTAGGGCCGCTAGGGGTGTAAAGGTGTATTCTCTTTACCTAAATTTTCCTTAACTTATATGTACTCAACTTGTTAATTGGAAGTACTTATTGAAACTCATTTAATAAGGTGTTAAAACTAATCTAACTAAATTAATTGTTGTTGTTAGCAATTGTTGTATGTATTCTTATGTAACCAATTTTATGCGTGTTTTATGGAGATATTATCCTCTCTAAAACTAACATTATATAAGATATAATGTTAACTTTTGTTTTCTAAAATATTGAATATGATATGTTTTAATGATTTGGAATACAACTTTTATTAAATCATATGGGTCAATGTTTGGGCTTGGACGAGATATTTCTGAATTAGAAAATAAGGTATCTTAGGCATTATGTCTCCCAGAAAAATAAACTTTAATAACTTGGACTATTGAATCTAAACTAATAAGCTCTAATTAAGATTGGACATAGTGGAAATTCAGATTGAATTTGGACTCAAAATTGAAAAACCAAAAAAAATTTCATGTTGGGATGGATGTGAGCTAAGTCTCAACCAAAAACTAAACTTGCATCCCTAGGCCCTAATGTTAGCTAATCTATAGGTACAGGAAACCAAATTTCTGTTGGGCTTTAAGGAGATGGTGCAGATTTTAGAACAATTGAATTATTGTTTAGTAAAGAGAGTTTACATGCTACTCTCAAATACATAAACAAATTGGCTCATTATATGAGCTCAAAGCAAAACCATATAACACCACCTCAACAAGGTTAGTAGTAGTTGGGACTGGTAGGGGCTTAGCCCTCAATAAATATTTTTGACATATTAGATATGATAGATGTTCTATATTAAATATATATATATATGAAATCTTGTAAAATAATGGTTTAGAATTCAACTTTTAATTTAGAGGTTGTGTATTTGAAACATAATCCTCTTAATCTTTTGACCCAAGATTCGCCACTAGTCACTCACAAGCGGCGCTAAATAGAAGATTTGGTTCAACTATTCAAGGCATTCTAACACAATTGAATGCCTTAAAAATACACGTGACTCCAATCACGAGTACACTAAAAGTTGCACACATGCTTCAACAATATCAGGATTATATAAGTCCTCGCGTAAAGTTAGTGGTGTCAAAACAGGTTCTCAAACAGGTTCTGGGTATACCCACGGCGAACCAGGTCAGACCCGGACAGGTCAGGGTTCTGATTTTCAGTGTCCCAGGTCATGATTGGTCAGGTTTTGTTCAACTGGGTCGAACACATTTGAATCATAGGATTCCCGGGTGCAGGACAGGTCTGAGCGTTCCATTTACAAGTCGATCCATCCCCGGGTATGATCGCCCGTTGACATTTTTTTTGTCGGGTTTGCGTTGGTCATATTTAGGTTTTGTGTACGGTTGAGATAAGTCAAATGTACTCGGGTTGAATTAGTAATGACCTTAGTTCGATCATTGTGAAACATCGGGTCCATTCGCTATTGAACGTCAATTCAACTTCGGGTAACTCCTGATCGGGCCATCTTGATTTTGTTATGGATTTTGTAAACGAATCATATTAATAAAAGTATTAAGATCGACATATATATACATATGTGTGTGTGCGATAAATATATGGATGACAACGAAAAACCAATAAAAACACTATATTGATTACCGTGATGTTTAGTGTATTCTCTTAGTCAACTCTTATTTCGAATAATCAATTATGTAAAACCACTGTAATGAGTAAAGGAGTAGAACGACTCTTCATATGTTTTAATATTATATATTATAACCAACGACAATAATAACGAGTAGACGATAATTCCTAACTTTATATAAATGATTTATTATTATAAGCATTATGATTGATATATAAGTTTGTAAATAGCTATGATGGTAATGAGAATAATAATACTAATAAACATAAAGCGACAGTGATAATAGGTAAAATATACAAATAATAACAGTAATAGTAACAAGGCTAACAATAGCAATTGTAATAAAAATAAGAACAGGAATACTAACAATAACAATAACAATATAAATACTAATATGTTGAATCATTTTAATATAAGATTGATATCAAAATAATTGTAAAACCAATCTAATACTCTATTGATTATAAATTAGTATAACGACTCTTAATATGTTATAAAACTATAACAAATGACAATCATACATTCATATGTTTACAACGACGGCTCATATGAGGCCTAAGTGATTATAACGAGGGTTCATATGTTCCAAGATTTATATAATATAAGCATTATGATTGATATATAAGTTTGTAAATAGTAATGATGATAATAATAATAATAATAATAATAATAATAATAATAATAATAATAATAATAATAATAACAATTATAGTAACAATGCTAACAATAGCAATAATAATACAAACAAGAACAGGAATATTAACAATAACAATAACAAGAACAATAACAATATAAATACTAATAGTAATAGTAGCAACAATGCTAATAATAACAATAACAAACATTACGTGGTATATATGTATTATGTTGTGACTATATATGATAAAGTATAAACAAACATTTCTATCAATATGTATGTTTAATCATTTTAGTATAAAATTGGTATCAAAATAATTGTAAAACGAACCTAATACTCTATTGATTATAAATTAGTATAATGACTCTTGATATGTTATATATAATACTATAACAAATGACAATTATACATTCATATGTTTACAATGATGGTTCATATGAGGCTTAATTGATTATAACAAGTACTTGCTAGTTACTATATAGTTGGATTAAAACAAGTTGTTATTATTAGATAAGATCAATATAATGAATGTATGAATGTAAGTCGATAGTTCAAGATAACAATACTCCATTTAAGTTCATCATCTTTATGATGATAATATAACAAACAATCACTATCAACTCAATGAAGTTCATATATATAAGTTATATTGTTAAACTATAAGTTCACTAAATAGATATTATAATCAAACAATTACATAATTGAGTGATATTTGCATACGTAACACTATAAGAATACTAGCTTAAGAAGTAAATCACTATAGAGTTGTAGAGCTTTCCTTAATAGGAGACATTGAATAACATAGTTTATTATAACATATAGGGAGGTTTGTTAAATTACTATATCTTTTTGCATTTTAACAAGATCTTAATCGATTAAATCTTATTGCTTAGCTTGTTCGCAAGATCTTGATATGAAGCATATTGCTAATTTGCTATACTATAGTTCATGTAAATGACTATAATCAAAACATTAATTGAGCAACTGATAGTTGTATAAGTAATTTTCCAAGAAGTTTAGTTTCATAAGTAATGACCTTAGAGCAATATAACTAGCATAACTATAAGTCTATAACCAATTAGTGCTTACGCTCTTTGTTATTCCCTAATCAATTCACCGACAAATGAGATAATTGACACGAGCAAATTTCGGTTAAACAAATAATATAAATTATGAAAATTTTAATTATTACTTTAGATAATTATGATTATTATTTGAAAATGGGGTTATAGAGTATGAGATTTGGGGTTTAGTTGTTTTGAATAATAATTTGGTAGGATTCTTGGTTTTCTTAAGGCAAAATCCAAAACCATTTAATGGGCAAAATCTAAACCGTTAGATGATCATAATCAAGGGCACACAAGAAAACAATACAAAGCACACGGATCATAAATATTAACCGTTGGATACAAACCATAAAAGAAGCTGAACCGTTAGATCGTCTCCAAACCTATCACCTTCACCCTCATCTCTCTCCTCCAAACCCATATTTCCCGCCCAGCCTCCCTTCCTAGTTTCTACTTCTCTCAATGCACCACAACACAAGATCGGAACAAAGACGCCAAAGCAAGGGCAGCGATCGAGTTCAAGATGGCGCATCACCGGCGAAGGCAGAAGCACCAACGTCTAGCGGCAGCAACGACAGAGCAGCAACGACGAACAAGAACAGGGGAGAGAGAAATACGGGGTTGGAGACTAAACGAACTGCTGCGGCTGAGCGACTGGTGGTCCGAGGAACCACCGCAGTTAAGGAGAATCTTCGTCATTGTCGTCATTCATCAGTCTCTCCATTTTTCTTGAGGTGAGCTAATCTCTTAGCTCTCGTTAATTATGGAGTATTTACTTTGGTTTTGAGAATTTTGATTTTCTTTATTTTTTTCTAATTTTCCAGATCTAAAGAATTCTGTTGAAGATTTGAGCTAGAAGTTGAAGAAACATCTTCCTTGCAAATTTTTAAGTGAAGAATGAAGACGCAACTCGTTTCAAGCACTGAATTGTTTTTTTTTTTTTTTGGCCAAAATTTCTGTAAATTACTTAATTGTAGATTCGTTTCTTTAATTTTCTGGATGTAAAGTTAAACAATAAATTCAAATTTGCTGTAACTTTTACTTCATTATGCATATGCTTTAATGTGGAATTAGTCTATCTATTTTTGTAGCCGGTTCAATTGGGGTTTGTTCATCCTTGTAATACATCTAGAGACTAGATGGTGGAAGTTATAAAATATTCCTTCATCTCTTTCTTTGATTTCGTTTGTTTGTTAAGTTTCCAGCCTCAATCTTTCTGGTTTTTGCATTTTGTATTCCAAGTTTGATATCAGTGGTACCATTATTGAAAAAAATTGAAATTGTAATTCTCACTGCTCATCTATTCTTCATTTAGTTCATCCTATCCGGTTATTCACTTGTTTGGAATTTCTAATATTTGGACTTTTTAAACTTTAAATTTGAAAGAAACGCATAAAAAAATAAAGTGGTGAAACAGAAAAAAAAATTCCAATGTTAACTGACCGTTCAAGCCGATACTTTAGAAAATTGTTAAAATACTACGTATATACATACATGTTGTGACTTTTGAGCTGTAGCCTGTATGATATATACATCAATAGATGTCAAATCAAAACAAGAGAGTAATGTATACAAATAATTCAAAAATAAATGAAAATAAAAATATAAACAAGTACATGATATTTAAAGTTTAACCCTTAAATTAAATGTAATTATTAAATGTAAGCAATTTTATAAATTAACATATTTAAATGATTTTGTAGATATAAAAAAATAATTGAATTTTAGTAATATCTGGTTGAGTACGGTCATGTTCGGGTTTGAATGCAGGTCTGTCTGATCAGGTCAAAATATAATCTTGCCAGGTGCCGGTCAGGTCTGGGTAATCCCAGGTCAGGTTTCGGTCAGGTCTTGGGACTGACCCTCACAGGTCGAACCAGGTTCAAGTCAAGTTAGAATCAGGTTAACCCAGCGGTCAGGTCTGTTTCTGACACCCCTACGAAAAGTGAGACATATAAATCATATTATGATCGATGATCTATAGATAACCTGACAATGGGCTGTTTGACATATGGTTATCAAAAACAGTAACGATGATAATTAGAGGTTCAAAAGTAATATTGTATAGAAACTAGAAAGTCTTATATTCACAAACAACTCCCTGTCTATTTTAGAAACAACTAGTGATAATCGATATCTTCAAGAGTAACAACAATATGCTACATCCGTATTTTTTTTATTATTACACTCTGACATTTTACACTATTCACAAATTGCACTATGATCATCGTTTGTGATTTATACGTAAATAAAAACATAGTTATGTGGAATCTTGTTAGATTCGTCTCACAGTTGGTCTTGTAAGAGAGCGCCTACTTTTAATTTAAAAATTAGGCATGGCCCAAGCCTAATATTAAGAAGAGAATATGCCACCTTTCTTAATACAATGACTAATTTAATCTAATTAGGGACCAATTTAATCTATTTGGTGACTAGTTTAATCTATGTAGTAATCACATTCTTTAACCCATTTAGTGACTAGTTTAATCCTTTCAGTAAGACTGTCGGGTTATTTTTTGAATTATTTGATGTAGTTCAAGAATGAAAGAAAACAAAGGAAGGAGAAGAGAAGGGATGGCTAGGTTAGTGTAAGATGCCTAGGAATAGTGTTGGGTCAGGGTGAGATGAAATTGACTTGTTAAAAGAAAGCAAGTTTGGGTTTGTCTTATTCTAATAATTTGTGTTCGTCTTAACATGCACATCCTCTATTAATTTTAGTTAACATGTTTCCCTTGGGCACACATTCCGATGCACTATTTTAAACCTTTATATCTCTAATTATCAATAAGCAAACTAAAAATTACAAAAAATTAATATTATGAAAATATACATTGAGACGAATCTAACAAGATCTCACATGACTATATTTTTCCTTAAGTACAAATCACAAAAGATAGTCAAAAAGTTACATATGTGAATAGTGTCAAAAGTCAAACCGGGTCATCTAAAAAAACGAATGAAGTATTTTATTAATATGTACTTTTTATAATTTTTACAATTATAAAACTAGAGATATATATCCTCAAATTTTTGTATTGGCATGTATGAAAAGTGTGAGTGTAACAAATAAAAAGAAAGGGAGGGTGTAATACGCATCATAAGTGATAGCAATGGAAGAATGATAAATCCATCTAGAGGAATCAAGTGATCCAAAATTTTGGGATATTAGTAATATTGACTGTTTAAAGTTCAATACAGATAATCATATTATACAACTCAAAATTGCACCAGAAAAAAATTATACAGTTCAAGATAGAGGAAATACTTCTGTTAATAAAAATTGATTTATCCTGAGTCCTGAATCCTGATTGATATTTCTCTACACCATATATCAAATCTACTTTCAAAAAGCAATATATATAGTTACATGAATTCAAAGGAAGTATACAGAAATATAGTAGATCCATATTTCATTTTTTATGTTTCATTTGATTACTCATATCACTATTTATACACTTTGCCTTTCATTTCTCTGATTTTATCTCCTTAATTTGTGTAAAAAAAAATCAGCAACAAAATGGAATAAATATAATGCTTCTCCCGTTCTATAATTAATGCAACATGTATGAAGATGTATCATAGTAATTTCTTAATCACAAATATAAATATTGCACCTAATGTATACTCACTTTGTATTTTATTTCCTATTTGATAACACGACGCTATGTACAATTAAAGAGAACCTTCTAATATATAAGAAAAGATATAGTCATGTAGGGTCTTGTTTGATTTGTCACAATTAGTACTTTATTAATATTCAATCATTACTCCCTTTGTCCCATATTATGGTTATTCTTTCCTTTTCAAGTGTCCTAAAATGTAATTCTTGTTTCTTTTTTTATTCTACACCTTTCCATGATTTTCCTAGAAAAATTGTGCCACCGTTATTTATTTGCTTTGTTTATTCAACCCAAGGATTGAATTAGTCATGCATTTAATGCTCTTTCACCACTTATTGTCATTGTTTCTCCTTAAAGCAGTTTTTTCCCCATAAAATTTATTTTCAATACACAAACACTCTTTACTTTCCTCTTACATTCTATTGACCTTAATACTCGTGCAAAAATAGAATCATGCACTATAATATGGGACGGATGGAGTATAATTTTTACTAAGTCAGGGAAGAATATTGACAAACGCATACAAATAATGCAGAGAAAGTACCATTTAAGAGTAAGTGGTGCATTTATTTAGAGCGTAGGAGTAGAAGTCAAGAAATAGATAAAACAACTGGTGAGGTAATATCTCAGGGAATTCTGAATCCTGATCACTTCCATAATTATAAGAATGAGTTTGATAACTATGATTATCAATATCATATATATTCAGTTCCTCCCTTTGGTCTTCATCCTGTTCCCGAGACACTACCTGAGTACCTGCTCATTTTAATTTATACAACTCCACGATAAATCAGAATACATAGTTAACTACGTACTAAGTACTTACTAGTTATTAGCTCATAATAACTAGTACAATAACAGAATTTTGGGCTGCTAACCTGCGCCCAGGTGGATCTAGAATGTACTTCATTTGATTCAGAGGGGTGAAGAAATATGTCCTTAGACATCCCGACAATTACTAAATATAAATAGGAATAATGTTATGAAGATAATAAAGTTAATTATTATAGCAATCGTACTTTTTTGCTAGAGAATAAATATGATTAATAAGACAATATTGATTGGGCCAATAACTAAAATACATTAATACTATGAGGTCACACATTGTAGCACAAGTTGAACAAAGCAATCCAAATCCATTTAGGATTAGGGTTGGGCCGGTCCAAAGGGGAATAGGAGGAGAATTAGTTCTCCTAACTAGCCTATAACTCTTCTATTATATATAGGATATAATATTAGGGTTTAGGTGATCAATTTCATTAATCAGTTTCTTTTCACAAGAGAGAGAAGTGAAACCTAAATCTATTCCCTCTAACCGGGGCCTATACCACCAAAAAGTAAGGGATCTTTTCTCTTCCGTTCTAGCAAACGTTGGTGTTCAACTGGTGCTCGTGGACTGATTAGAGGAGCAACACTTGGGGCTATCGGATCTTCAAAGCTTGCATACAACAGGGAAATCACGCTATGAAGGTTTGATATTTACTCCCCATTGAATAATTTATGTGTTTGATTATGTTTGCGATCCTATGATAGATGTTAGGAAATTATTTCCTGAAATTCCGCTATTTGCATCTATATATTCATACAGTGGTATCAGTTTTGCCTAATTCATAATATCCATATGATCATAATATTGTATGCAAAGTTATTATTTTTATTCAATTAAGGGAGGATTTATTTATGGCTTGAATTTGCATAATTGATATTTGATATTAATTGATTGGAAATTGTAAATAACATATTTATTTCTGATTTATGCTCAAAATAATTTATAAAGGTCTGATTTTTTTTTATGGACGAAATTAATTGTTAATCCACTCCAAATTTTCGGTTTTTTATATACATAATTGATAAGATTTAAAATTATTTAATGTTTAATTTGATTAGTCATTGAAATAATTTATTAACAATTAAAAGATTTGATTTTTTACTTGTTAAATAAATCTAATATTCATCACCCAATTAGATCTACAATAATATGATGGCTGAAAATAATTTGATTGTTTTTCCCACTAATTTTCGAATTTTATCATATTATTTATGAATTTTGGTTAAATTTTATGTTTAATTTGATTATTCATAGAATTTAAGGATAACAATTAATATATTGGATTTTATTTGTTAAGATAATTCAGTAGATCACCCTAAAAATTATTTTTGAATTTTTCAGATTTCAATTGTTAATTTTCTGAATTTTTCGGATATTATTTGATTTTGCCCTAATTTTGAATTCTTGATAAGATTTATTGTTTAATATAGATTAAGCATTCGAAATATAATCTTAACAAACCTAAAATTTTCTTTGAATTTGTTAAGTGATACAAAATTTTCTGCCCTAATTTTTGGATTATGAAACCTAATTAAATCCTTAATCTTTAAACAATTGTTGAATAAATATTAGTTTAATTATTATGTAATTGTTACAAGCCCCTCAAAAAAAAATGTAATTGTTACAAAAATTAAAGAGGAAGCAACCATGGTTGAGTGGCACCCACCACTGTCAGTGGAGCCACGGTGGTTGGCAGAGGTATCGGAATCAGGCGGAAGGGGGTCTACACAGGCTGGAGTGGGCGGCGCACGTGCGACGTGCGCAACCCCTCCCTCCTCGCGTGCCTGCTGGCGCGCGCTGGCATGGGTGCTGTCGTGTGCTGACGGCAATTGGGATGGTCGGCGACTTCTGGCGTGTCTGCCGGAGTCGGACTGTACAGTGCCGACGTGTGCTGGCGGTGGGCTAAGCGTGAAGCGTTCTTGTCATCTTGTGTGCGGTGATGTGCGTAGCTGGATAACTCAGCGTGGGTAAGGAAAAGCAGGGGGTTTGATTGGCAGCTTGGCTGCTGGTCAAACCTCCTATTAAAAAAAAAATTTCTAAGGAAAATCATATTTTTTTTTTTTTTATGTTGAGCGTAAGTCCATAATTTCCTATTTTGCAAATTTGTGAATAATTTTGATTATTGCCATGTTTAAATAAGTAATTGAATTAAAATAATAAAGTTTCCTAAATAATTTCTAGCTTAAATTTGTTAAAATTTATAATTATTATGGAAAGTTTTATTTGCTTATTAATTGTTAATAAGTAAATAGTTTGTGGTTATTTTATTTTGATATTATAAATGCGTGGATGTTTAATGTAATATGAATGATATTATATTTTGCATGTTATGACTAGTACGACCCAAAAAGGATAGTAAATACGATCTGGGAATCGTTTGTATTTTTGTAACTTTAAATTTTCGTTATTTATTTAATTCAATTTATGTAATTAAGCATGAGGATCTAAGGAGTTTCAAGGATGGTGTTCCATGGAGATTTAAGGGAAGATTCATGAAGATTAGTTATTTTCCTAAGTTTAGGGGTCATACTAGATCATTTTAATTATTGCTTTTATTAGTTTCTTGCATTTATTTTGTTTAAATGCTTGCTTCTAAGTTTGTATGTGGTTAATTGATTCATGTGTTCACTATTAATTGACCATATTAGTAAATTTAGGTCCCCAAAAGTAATATTGAGTTTTAATTGCTTTTTCAAACAACACCTATAAAGCCTTAGATATATTGATATATTTTTTACACATTACATTTCTCCATCATTCTTCAGTAATCGTCATTATTTTTTTCTTCTTTTGCCTATTACTTTATAGGTTGAATGTTTATAGCCTTTGCTACACCCCGATCCTAGCCCAACACCCCCCTGCATGACCCTACTGCCCTGCCCCCCTGCTAGACCTGGGCATGGGCCGGGCCTGTTCACGGGCTCGGCCCGCGGGCTTGGGGAAATGGCGGGTCGGGCCGGGCCCGAGCCAGTGAGTGGCGGGCCGTGCCGGACCTGGAATTTTCAGGTTTTGTCCACGGGCCCGCGGGCCCGGCTCGTGCCTCCTGCGGGCCTGGCCCGTGTTTTATGTTGTTTTTTTGGATTCTTGGCAGTTTTACGCTAAAAAACAAAGGAAAGGGGCGTTCGGCCCGTGGGCGGCCCACTGGGCCATATAGGCGGGCTCGTACCGATGCGTGCCTCGAAATAAAATTTCTTGTCCATGACAGACCCACGGCCCACGTAGCGGACAACGGGCCGGGCCGGGCCTCGAGCGGGCTCGTGCGGGCCGGGCCGACTCTCGTCTTGGCCGGGCCTGCCATGCCCACTTCTACCCCCTGCTACACCCCTAGCCCCCCACCGCCCACGGCTCCCCCGCCCAAGACCCCCCGCTGCCCCCTACACCCCCCCCCCCCAGCCCCCCCCGCACCCTCTGCTACACCCCCCCCCCAACCAACGCCCAAGAAGCACCCCTGCCGCCCCCCTCCCGCTACACCCCGGGCTCACCTCCAAATTATAGCGATTGTGGTTTTATTTGCCAGGTTCTATCATCTCAAGAAAAGTTGCTTTCGAGGGATCCGGATGCTAGTCTTGGTGGATTTGTTGTAATGTTAGTTTGTGTTTGTGATCCTGCTCATATATTGCAATTCGAACACTCGAGGGCAGCCTCGAACTAATGTAATTCAATTATTGTTTTCTCTATATTTGTGTGAACATAATTTATGATACTAATATATATATATATATATATATATATATATATATATATAAAATTGTTTGGGAACAATTAGGACAAAAAAATGCAAAAAAACATTTAATTTTTTTTTAATTTTTTTTGGGTCACAAGGGCTGCGGTTCGGGCAAAAACAGCAACCCTTAACCCACCAAGGGCTGCGGTTTTTGCCTTGACCGCAACCCTATACGCGTGAAGGGCTGCGGTTTCCTAAATGCCAAGGGCTGCTAGTCTAATGGCTGCGGTCAAAAAACGCAGCCCTTGGGCCCCTTTTGACCGCAGCCCTTGGGCTTTTTTCCTCTAGTGATAATGAGTGATAGGTTCTACCAAAGCAAGGTGTTACTTATAATTCCGGGGATAGTAGGGTAGGTTTTTGAAACTTACATGTTAATGTTTGGTTTAACTCAACAAAATTATCAAAAGATAAAGTTTTGGGTTTTGAAGCTAAGAGATAGGAGTAAACAAGGAGTTGTTAACCTGTCTACCAAGAATTATAATTAGTTATAATTAGTAAAGTGTTTACTAGCCTCAACTACTATAAATTGAAGGCAGGGCCAAAGTCCGTTTGATTGTAGTGGGATGGGATCTTGGTTATTTCTTTATTCAATAGGAGACTTTCAATAATAAAGGGTAGTAGTAATTAAAATTTGTTTAATTATTGCTTTCTTGATAAACATTGATATTGAATCTTGATTTATTATTTATTGTAGTAATTATGTCTAGTAACAACAATATCAACACCAACAATTCTACTTGTAATTTGCGCTCCGTCCTTCCGAAGGACTAATTGAATGCTGAACGTTTCATTGCAAGTGAAAGGGACACGGGAATCGTTCTCATAACTCAAAAGTTCAACAACTTTCACATGCAAGGGGAGGAAGCAACAATGCTAGAGATGCATGAAAGGCTAACTCAGATTGAGCGAAACACCCCTAACCAGCCTAGAAAAGAATATGAGGATGTTCTTATGGTTTGTAAAGGGCAATCGCTCAATAGGATTGGGATTGCTATTACGAAGGACGAAAGCAAATAAGTTGCCAAGTCTGAAACTTCTGAAAAGCAAAAGATTACACCAAAACCAAAAGTTGTTGATGAGCACTATTGTTACACCTGTAACAAGGTTAGTCATTGGAAAAGTAGTTGCCCCAAGTATCTGAAGGATCAAAAGAAAGGAGTTTCTAGTTCATATATGATGTTATAGAAGTTAACTTAGCAACTTCTGCTTCTTGGGTATTTGATACCGCTTGTGGTTCGCACATTACTTGTAATATGCAAGGCCTCAGAAGAAGTAGAACATTGGGAAAAGGAGAAGTAGATCTTCACGTTGTCAATGGAGCATGAGTTGCTACATTGACAGTGGGAGTATATAGTCTACTTTTACCTTCAGGATTAGTTTTAGAACTTAATGATTGTTATTATGTTCCTGCTATCACAAAGAACATTATTTCGATTCCTGTTTTGGATTCCGAAGGTTATTCATTTACAATAAAGAACAATTGTTGTTCTGCGTATTTGAATGATATGTTCTATGTCTCCGCTAAGTTATCAAATGGTTTATATGTGCTAGACTTAGAAACCCACATCTATAACATAGACAGCAAGAAACATAAAGCCAATGATTCAAACTCTACATACCTATGGCATTGTCGATTAGGCCACATAAGCTCAAAGCGCATTGAGAAACTTCATAAAGATGGAATTCTCAAATCATTTGATTTTGAATCATTTAATACTTGTGAGTTTTGTTTGATGGGGAAAATGACAAAGTCTCCTTTCACACGTTTAAGTGAAAGGGCCAATGACCTTTTAGCCCTCATACATACGGATGTGTGTGGACCTATGAGTATGTTGACTAGGGAAGGGTACAGTTACTTTATTACTTTTACCGATGATGTGAGCAGATTTGGATATGTTTACCTCATGTGGCATAAGTCGGAATCCTTTAAAAAATTTAAGGAATTCCATAATGAAGTACAAAACCAACTTGGGAAGGAAATTAAGGCATTACTATCCGATCGTGATGGTGAATATTTATCTCAAGAATTTGGTGATCATTTGAAGGATTGTGGAATACTTTCACAAGGACTCCACGACGAACACCACAGTTAAATGGCGTTTTTGAAAGAAGGAATCAAACACTACTTGATATGGTTCGATCCATGATGAGTCTTGCTGATCTTCCTATTTCATTCTGGGGATTTGCGCTTGAAACATCGACATTCACACTTAACAGAGCACCATCCAAAGTAGTGGAAAAGACACCATATGAAATGTGGATTAGAAACGTTCCAAAATTGTCTTTTCTAATGATATGGGGTTGTGAAGCTTATGTAAAACGTTTACTTTCTGATAAGCTTTCACCCAAATCCGATAAATGTCTTTTTGTGGGTTACCCAAAAGAGACTAAGGGATACTACTTCTACAACCAAAGCGAAAACAAAGTGTTTGTTACTCGGAATGGTGTCTTTCTGGAAAAGGAGTTTATTTCCAGAAAAACAAGTGAGAGAAATGTATATCTCGAAGAAGTTCGAGAGGAGCAACAAATGGATGAGGTTAACACCTCATCAGAGGCGGCCCGGCATGAAAATGCTCAGAAGGTGGTGCATTCAATTCACGTACCTCCTACCGTCCCGACTTGGAGATACTCCATGCGAAGTCACTCAACCTAGTGAGGTATAAACTTCTTCTGTTGTTCCCCAATGTAGGTCTAGTAGGACCATTTCGTCAAAGAGATATATTGATTTCCTTTTGATTGAAAGTTCTGAAATAACGATTTTAGAATCAGAAGAACCTAATAGTTATATAGATGCTTTGGATAGTCAAGACTCCGAAAGATGGCTTGAGGCCATGAAATCTGAAATGGATTCCATGTATGAAAATCAAGTATGGGACTTGGTTGATTTGCCTGATGGGGTAAAACCCATTGGATGCAAATGGATTTTCAAGTTGAAAACAGACAAGGATGGAAACATTAGTGTTTTCAAAGCAAGGCTGGTGGCGAAAGGTTTCAAACAAATTCATGGTATTGACTATGATGAAACCTTATCACCAGTAGCCATCAAGGAGCTAGAACCTCAGATTTGATGAGGCATTCAAGAAATTTGGCTTCTCAGTTTATGGACTAAAGCAAGCATCAAGGAGTTAGAACCTCAGATTTGATGAGGCATTCAAGAAATTTGGCTTCTCAGGAATGAAGAGGAATCTTGTGTATACAAGAAGTTAAATGGAAGTAGTATTACTTTTCTAGTCTTGTATGTGGATGACATACTTCTCTTAGGAAATGATAAGACTATGCTTGAGTCAGTCAAGGAATGGCTTAAAAATTGTTGGGAAATTCCCATTGGTATGTCTGTGGTTTTGGGTATTCCTAATGGTATATCTAAGTTTCTTTTAATCCCAATGGTATGCCTGTGGTTTTGGAAAATTCCCAAATGTATCATTATTAAATAAAATCGTTAACATTTAGCCACCATAACCACCCCCAAACCACCACGCACCACCGCAAGCCATCACCGGCAGCCCCAAACAATCGACAACAACCCCCCGTAAGCCCAAATTTTTTTAATTAAGTTTCTCTCTCTTCAAATTCAAATATTCTTCTCTCTCTCCCCTCAAACCCTTACGCACCACTAGAGATGGCCAACAGTGCGGGCCAATCCAGCCCATCTAGCCCAGCCCGCCTCTTGGGCCGTGTGGGGCTGAGCCTAGCGAAAGTCCGGCCCAACTCGAACCGTGAAATTGGTGGTGGGTGGGCCGTGGGCCAGATTTTTTGAGCCCAACCCACCAAAGCCCGCTACTAAATCCGCCCAGCCCGGTCTACGAAATCGGTCCAGTCCGGCCCATGAACCGGACCAGCCCAGCCCAAGCAATTATTCAACCAAATTGTGTATATTTTAATCAAATTGTACATATTTTAATCAAATTTCATATATTATAATTCAATCAAATTCAAAAAATAATGAAATTATTCATTGATATTAATAATTGTATATATTTTAATAAATTTTAAGGGTTTTATGTAACAATAATAAATGATTCTAATGATTAAATAATTTTGAAAAAAAAATTCTCATGCCGGCCCGCTAGCCCAGTAGGCCCACAAACCGCCAAAACCGTTGTTCGAACCGTGAAAACCGGTAACAGACCGGTGTGGGCCAAGATTTTTCAGCCCGTGGACCAGCCCGCCCAAACCGTGAATTTCACGGTCCAATCCTGGGCCGTGAAATCTCAGCCCGGCCCACTAGGTCCCGCGGACCAGCCCACCCAGCCCGCACCAGTGGCCATCTCTACGCACCACCACCATCCCCTTCCTCGACCAAGCACCCTATCTGGGGTTGTCGGTGATAGCTTGCGATGGTACGTGGTGGTTATGGTGGTTAAATGTTAACTGTTTTATTTAATAATAATACATTTGGGAATTTTCCAAAACCACAGGCATACCATTGGGATTAAAAAAACTTAGGTATACCATTGGGAAAACTCAAAACCACAGACATACCAATGGGAATTTCCCAAAAATTGTTTCTCTATGAAAGACCTAGGAGAGGCTGAGTAAATATTAGGAATAAAGATCTATAGAGATATGTCGAAAAGGCTGATTGGACTTAGTCAAGAGACTTATATTGATAAAGTTCTTGCAAGGTTCAAGCTGGAAAACTCCAAGAGAGGTTTCATTCCCATGCAACATGGCATAACACTTGGCAAGACTCAGTGTCCTTCGAGTCTTGATGAGGTCAAGCGTATGAGTAATGTTCCCTATGCTTCTGCCAGTAGGATTCACTATGTATGCCCTGATATGCACTCGACCGGATGTTGCATATGCTTTGAGTATATGCAACAGATACCAGTCAAATCCAGGAGATGCGCACTGGATTGCAGGGAAAAACATCCTTAAGTACTTGCGAAGAACTAAGGATAATTTTTTGGTTTATGCCGGTGATGGTGAGTTGGTTGTTACTGGATACACCGATGCAAGCTTCCAGAGTGACAAAGATGATTTCCGATCTCAATTTGGTTTCATATTTTGTCTCAATAGAGGAGCTGTGAGCTAGAAGAGCTCTAAGCAGAGTACCATAACGGATTTTACAACAGAGGCTGAGTATATTACAGCAACTGATGCAGCAAAGGAATCTGTTTGGATCAAAAAGTTCATTGGTGAGCTTGGTGTAGTTCCTAGCATTGAGAATGGCATTGAGTTCTATTGTGACAACAATGGTGCCATTGCTCAGTCTAAGGAACCCAGATCACATCAAAGGTCTAAACATGTGCTCAGGAAATTCCATCTTATTCGAGAGATCGTTGGAAGAGAGGATGTGAAAGTAAGCAAGGGTCATACTAAAGATAATATAGCGGATCCTCCGACTAAACCGCTTGCTCAACCTAAGCATGAGTGTCATACTAGGTCTATGGGGCTTAAGCATATGGGATAATGGCTTTAGGTTGTTTACTTCATGTTTACAATTGTAAAGACATTTATTATGCTTTGAATGTTTATCAATAAAATTCGATTCTTATTTAATTGTTATTGGTTTAGTATTAAATAAAATGTCCAAATAATTTGTGTTTTCAAATAGGATTATCGAAAACGTTTTGATAATGGAACCCTATAAAGTGAACAGAAATCACAATTTATTTAAAGTCCCTAGTCTAAATCACTAAATTGGACATAAGTGATTTATTCAAAAGACTAGTATATAATTAATTGATAGCTAGCGCAGTTCCATGGGCTATGGAGACATAGAGATGTCTAAGTGATTATATGGATGTATATATAGTTGATACATTGAGACTTGACCTAATTAGATTCTAATAGTATAATCAAACTACTATATTTAGTGGATTCCTTAGACATGAGTATGTCTTAATAACCACAATGTAATTAGTTTAACTTTGACACTGTTAAACGTCGTGCCGTAAAAGGAGGTTATAAAGGCAGTGATCATGTAGGCTAAGAATTGAGTGGGAGTTATGGTCATACAAGAATGGATAAGTCCTCCTGTTAAATAGGAATGGTGTTGAGCCTCTTGATGAGCGAGAACTGAAAAATTGCATGGCCATGCGGAATAGGATTAAAGAGTTAATCCTTATGTGAGCAGTTCGAACTCGGCGATCAAAGAACATAAATTTGAGAATAACATGGTGTTATCAAATTTGGCATTAAGTAACTTAAGGAATTTAACAGTGCGCTCTTGTCTTCGGGCAAGTGGGAGATTGAAGGAATATGTCCTTAGACATCCCGACAATTACTAAATATAAATAGGAATAATATTATGAAGATAATAAAGTTAATTATTTTGGTAATCGTATTTTCTTGCTAGAGAATAAATATGATTAATAGGACAATATTGATTGGGCCTATAATTAAAATACATTAATCCTATGAGGTCACACATTGTAGCACAAGTTGGACAAAGCAATCCAAATCCATTTAGGATTAGGGTTGGGCCGGTCCAAAGGGGAATAGGAAGAGAATTAGTTCTCCTAACTAGCCTATGACTCTTCTATTATATATAGGATATAATATTAGGGTTTAGGTGATCAATTTCATTAATCAGTTTCTTTTCACAAGAGAGAAAAGTGAAACCCATATCTATTCCCTCTAACCGGGGCCTATACCACCAAAAAGTAAGGGATCTTTTCTCTTTCGTTCTAGCAAACGTTGGTGTTCAACTGGTGCTCGTGGACTGATTAGAGGAGCAACACTTGGGGCTATCGGATCTTCAAAGCTTGCATACAACAGGAAAATCATGCTACAAAGTTTGATATTTACTCCTCATTGAATGATTCATATGTTTGATTATGTTTGCGATCCTATGATAGATGTTAGGAAATTGTTTCCTGAAATTCCGCTATTTGCATCTATATATTCCTACAAGGTGTTGTTGTCATCGTCGTTGTGTCTATCACGGTGGCTGATCTCCACTTCATCGACACCTTTGATCAAATCCTCCGTCAATTTTTTTTTTAGCAGCAAACTGTACGATACTTTCAGAGACTGAGAGAGAGATAACGAGAGGAAAGACAACAGTTGAAAAAGTACAGATGTTTTAAGTAAAGAGAGAAGGAGTAAAACGAAGAAACGTACTCCAAGTAAGTTTCTTTTGTTTTTTTTTTTGAGGTCAAACGCCAAGTAACCTCAGTTGTACTAGAAGTACTAATTAATCTTAGGATCATAGGATGATTTTAGTGGCTTGTGCAACGTGCTCGCCCAATAGCTGACGCACCCAGATCTGACATGTGATGTATATGCATTTTCTTCATATTTGGCATCTTTGACTATTAATATCTTAATTATCAATTCGTAAATAATATGAAAGTTGATATTATGAAATCATAGGTTGATTATGATAAATCCAACAATATTATTCATGGTAATATTGTTTTAATATAATACATCGAATTAAAAAAGATTCAATTGTTTTCAAAAGTATGAGAAAATGAAGAAATAGTTTAAATAAGGTCCATCGAGAAAAATGAATTGAAATTTTGAGAAAGCAAGAAAGAAAATGAATTCTTGTAAAATTGACACATAATCTTAATATGAAAAATGAGATTGAAGGTTTGGAAATAAGACTTACTAAAAATAACATAAAAAGCTTGAAAAATGACAATGAGAAAAAGACACTAAATTGTTGAAACACAACCCTTTTACAAGATCAATATCTTTTACTTCAAAGGTAAGAACTAAGAATAAGATATAGTATGCTCAAATAGTACTCCCTGTATAACTGTATTCCTTATTGATGTTGCTACTTAGAATCTCGACACCTTTTTTTATATTGACTGAGAGCAAGGAATTATACATGTGGGCTACAAAAGCATGTCATAGTAGCCACACAACGCTTGAGTATCTACAATGGTAAACTACAACCACGTGTATCTTGTTATGCCATATCAGATTTTCCAAACTACAACAATTTCAAGCTATAACCTCTCCAATAGAAAGGCACAACCACTTGTAACTTTTGTAGGTCCTATTTGCCAACATGTGCCCAAATAATAGTAATAAAAAAAACATGTCTAAATTATTGTGAAACCATGTAGTTTGCTCAGCTACAAGGTTATTCCAAGCCACAACTACTTGTAGCTCCACAATGGTAGAGCTAGTAGCTAGCTTTATCTTCTATATATATACTTCCTCCGTTCTGAAATAAGTGAAACAATTCTCTCTTTTACGTGAGAGCTTTTTAAAAGAAGTATTTCACTTATTTCATAACGAATGAAGTATATTACATTAGGCCTATCTAATTTAAGAACATAACCCCATGTAAAAGACTTAGCGAAAGACTTAATCTTGGCATTATTTAGATTTACATAGCATTTTGTATATTTTTCTCAATATATAAGAAGAAAAAAAACATAGTCATATGGGAGCTTATTAGATTCGTCTCAATGAGCAATTTAATAATATTAAAATTTTAAAATATTTTACTAATACGTAATTACAAATATTTTTAGTCAAATATGTGTATTGGCAAATGTGCAAGTTAAACCGGGGACATCGAAAGGAACGGTTGAAGTATTCCGTTCTAATAATCTTAGAGTTCATATGAGAATGCATACTTACATGAGAAATGATGGATTTTACACGCTGTAACTCTAATGAACAAGTGATATAACTCTAATGAAAAAGTGATGTAACTCCAAAAAAAACAAAAATTAGAAAAAAAAAATTTGAAAAAAAATTTTTTTTTTTGGGCTCGAAATTTTTTCGGGGGTATAACTTTAGTGAACAAGTGTTGTAACTCTAATCCAATCATGTGGTTGAGATTCATTCTCATTTCTCATGTAAGGAGCATTCTTATGTGATCCTGCCTATATATATATATATATATAGACTATTTAGAATCCATTCTTTCCTTCCTGTAATAATATTCCCATCATTAATTTTTAACAGAACAATAATATTGAGTCTAAGTATCAACTAACAACGATATTCCCATCATTAGTTTTTACAATTCAATACCTTCTTTAGGAAATACAAGGTTTCCCCAGTAAAGCTTGTTCAAGCCTCAGCTATAGGAAACGCAGAACCAATTTTGTTTCCAAGATGATAACACTTGATGTTAACCGGATATGGACCAACCTCTATGTGGTTTTCCTCTCCACCTGCAAAGAAGCAGAGAGTGTATAGGGCGAGTTCAAACTCTGGACTCACTCCGACGAACATGCTCGAGAGGTTTTTAAGGACTCCATTCCACTCAAACTGAACTGTAAGCAACTGTGTCTCTGCATCTGGCTGCACACAGATGTAGAATCAGAAAACTCAGGTGACTTAGATCAAGCTCCAAATCTAAGGTGATGAAAAAAATTATTCTGAAATGTAGTGGAAACTAAGGAAATATGAAAAACATCATAATCAGCTCATCATATTTACTAACTCCAAACATAACGGATTTAAGAAAAGCAAACTAGCAACACTGAAATTTGTTCTTTGAGAACCTAAGCAGCGTTTTAGATATTGTGATTATAACAACAAATTATTAATTTATGAGAGAGGAGGGTTTTTTTTTATTCTTCTCATGTACAAAGTATGTAGTTTTCGAAGCCATCCAATGTAAAGATAGTATAGGATGGACCTTTATTTTTTTTACTTCCCAAGTTAGAATTTGCTTTGCCACATGTTAAGGAAATGCACATAATGTACATAGAAGAAACAAAAGGATGAACTCCACTTCATCATTTTGACCCATTCCTTATCTATTATACACATATGACATGAGTTTCTCTAATATGTATATATATAGAAGCTCACCTTACATTACACATGTATAAGGGTTCCAGATATGAGGCACAGTACAGGTACAGAATATTAGTTTGATGTTTAAATAGAGCAGTGAAACAACCAAGTCTTGCCTGAAAATCTAATGATTAAGAGATACCCGAATGGAAGAAAAATCACATAGGAAGATTGTCAAACAGAAATGAAAAATTGTGAAGGATGGGGAGAGGGGGGTTATCAATAGAATCATTCATGAATTATTGTCAACTGAGAGAAGTCACATTCTCACTGTCGAAAACAGAATCACTGTCTTTTTGTTTCAAGAAAGATAAAGGACTGATTACTTACAAATTGCCCATGTCTGCGAGGCAAGATATATCCTTGATAGTCCGCACTCCCCTTTGCTTCTTCGAGGTAAAACTGAAAAAAGGAAGAGAAAAACATTTTATGCGCATTTTCCAATCTCTATGCATACCAAGAAAGTAAGTACTGTAAACACCACTTCCTAATTCTTACAACTGTACTAATTGCAATAGAAGCATGTACCTGAAGCCAGTTATGAAAGCCTGAGACTTCTTGTTCACCACGCTGCTTGATTTCTCCAACGAAAACATGTTCAAAAGAAGATGAGGATCCAGAAGTACCACCTCGACCATAAAGCGTGAACCAGAGGTCTGTTAGCATTCTCTTAAACTCCTGGTAATTGTCAGTGAAGATACCACTGCTTGAAAGGTACTTGTATAGGTATTTAATAGGTGCAGTTCTACTAATCTCTTCAATAAATGCGGCTTGTTCCCGTCTCTCTTCATCAGTTACTTTTTCCTTGCATCCTTCATAAGGGTTGTAGTTGTCAAGCAGGGCACAGAAACGAGAAAAGGTTGGCTTTCTGAGAACATCTTCACTAACCCATGCAAAAAAAGTGGCTTCTGCCATGTCTTCTCTGTCATGGACCCTCTTGCCCTCACCAACATCAACTTCATAGTCTTTTCCAGGTGTCAAGCGGTTATGATCGAGTTCCCAAAGCTTTGCACAAGCTCTTCTGTAGTCAGAAAGCTCCACTTCAGATGGCTCCATTTCAGCAACAGTGTCCTCAGAGTATTGCTGCTCACTTGGAGGACTTTTATATGAACCCCAATGGTCCATATGAACCTATTTACCGAAAAAAGAAAAGAGATTCATGTATAAGTGTATAACCAATTGTTAGCTTTTGATTTATAACTAAAGTTCCAATCATAGTAAACATTGTAAATCAGCAAGAAGAATAGCAAAGTGATCAGAAAACTAAACTCGGTTGGAAGATGAAAAGTGACTCTTTGGCTCTTTGCCATAGGCCCAAAAGCAAATAAAAGCTTAAGGGTGCATACTCTTCAGTATTCACCCAAGCTTATCTAAACTAAAACTTACTAGACCTAATTGGACTTGATCTGCCCTGAAACTTATTTTTTAAGGGTGACAAAATGCACCCTTAATTCCTTAAAGGTGTCATCTATAATAATAAATATTAGATCATAGTAGTGCTTTACCCTCTGAGGCCGCTTGTGTTGCTTCTTGTGGGCAGTTTGCCAACCATCATCAGTGCCCTCGCCTTGTTCGTTCTACACATATCAGGGGAGAAAAGTTTTAGACCAAAACAATTACTGCTTCTTATAGTGTCACAAAGGAGCAGAAAAATTAACCTCTTCATTTCGGTTATAATTTGGCCTCTCTTGATCTTCGTCCACTTGATATTTCTAAACAGATGCCAAAGAATGTCAATATCAGTAAATATAGTACACACGTGTTCCTCAATATAGTCACATGACCCCAATCAGGACTACAGTTAAAGGCATTTCAGAACACGTCTGCAGCTTTGATTCAAAGGTGCAGACATGCTCTAATATTACAAGATTATATATATAAAGTGAGGCCATATACAATATAGAACCTTAATATGATCTGTATATGACCTATAAGTAGAATAACTGAATAAGCATGTTGATATATGTAGAGAATGACATACATTGATTAAAGCATTGAAATAGATAATTAAATTGCTTTCACCACATAATGAAATAAAGTCTTGCTTCTTTAAAATGGAGAACATACTCCAATTCCAAAATATAGAAGATCCATTTACTAAAGCTGGCAATTCCAGTGAACAGGTTGTTTTCGTATTTGGTTTGGTGTCGATTTTGGTTGGTCATAGAATATTATCAAATCTATATAAAATGTAGGATAATTGCATTATACTCAAAACAAATTGACGAATCCAGGTTCAAATTCAGGTTAATTTATTTTGTTTTCGTTTCATGTTTTTTGTCTTGTCCGTCAAAGATTGTCAGGCTCTAATATTTACAAACATCCCAAGACAACTAATGACAAAACTTCAGTAACAACAACAATATTATACGAATCATGGGATTAGGTGATACCACATTGGAGAATGATAAATCAATCTAGAGAAAGCAAATTATCCAAATTTTGGTATGTATTGATAAAATCCATACACAATAACACAAACAATCATATTCACACCATTCAATATTCATCTAATCTGCTTTTCATAAGCTATATATAAATTCATAAATTTCAAAGCTAAAGTAATTTAGTGATTATAATATAGTAATTACACAAATCAAGAATATAAATTTAAAAAAAAACCTGATGAGGTCTTGATTTAGGGACATGAGAATTCTCAGCACCTCCATAATTCTGAGAATAAGTTTGACTTTGATAATTATGATTAGCAGTATAATTAGAATTATGCTGATCATTTTGATCGTTATCCTGTTCCCCGGAAACTACCTGCGCATTTTAGCCAACTCCACGATCAAAATCTAGATAATACAATAATACTCCTCACATGAAGTACAATTTACAACAGAAATTTGTGTTGCTAACCTGCGCCCAGGAGGATCTAGAACGTTCTTCGATCGATTCAGAGTTGTTGTCGTTGTTGTCGTTGTCGTTGTCGTTGTCGTCGTCGTTGTCGTTGTTGCGTCGATCGTGGTGGCCGATCGCCACGTCGACAAGACCTTTGATCAGACCTTCCATTAATTTTGATGTTTAAAAGAAGATTTAGCTTTTACAGCAGTATTATGCGTGATGATAATGCAAAAGAGAGGGAAGATAGGGAGGGAGTGACAGTTGAAAATTGAAAAGTATAGAAATGAAAGAAAAGTAGAAAACGCAAAAAAAACGCCAAGTAATGTCAGTTGTCGTAATTAAATCTGGTAGTAGACTAGTAGTGGCTTAAATGCTTTACGTTCATAAATAATTCATTGCTCACCCAATCACTATGTTGCCGACGGATCCGACATGTGATTATTATAAAAAAATACTCCATCCGTCCCATAATATAGTGCTCACATTTTTTTTGGGTGTCCCAAAATGATGTGCTTATTTTCTTTTTTATTAATTTGCTTAGACTAAACTATCCTCAATTTCTACACAAACTTTCCAAAATACCCCTACTTTTCTTTCAAAATATGTGCCCTTATTTATTGTTTTACATCATTATAAGAAACATTCATTGTTTTTTGATTTTTTTAAAGGAAAAATAAAATAAAGAAATTAGTTCTAAGATAAAAGTACTGGGATAAACACTTTATTTAATATTGTTTTTGAGAAATCCTACTACTCCATTTATTTTCCTTAATTTCCGTGAAAAATGAGAAATGAGCACTATATTATGGGACGGAGGGGGTAATTGTTAATGTTGAGTTGGATTTCACCTTACATTAATCTATCCAGTGGGTCAACTACATTTTTTTCTTCTTTTTTTTGGCAATAATATAGATAAGCAAGAAAAGAATTACATCCTACTACTACTAGCACTTTTCCTTGCCTTAGTCGCAAGAATATGTGGGTCAACTACGTTTTATTATTTATGTATGAACTATGGTCATACTTCCTCCGTTCTTTTTTAATTGCGACATTTGCATTTTTACACTTGTCGAAGCACAATTTTGACCATAAATAACTTTAGTTATGTCTTTGTAGAAATTATGCAAATGAGATATTAAAAAAGTACACATTGAGACGAATTAAATAAAATCTCATATGATTATGTTTATATTTGTGTATTGATCATCATATACAATCACAGTGTTAAATGTGAATAGCAGAAAAATCAAAATATTGCAATTAATAAAGAACGGATGAAGTGTACTCAAATGAGTATTGATTATAGCAAAAAAAATTGTTAGCTAAATATTGTACTCGTGCATTTATTGAAATTTTTGCTCTGTGTGCTATTGTGGTGCTCATATGTATCGTAATTTTTTGTTTAGCTAATAAATTTGGTTAAATGCAATGTTTAATATTCAAACGTGTAACTGTGGGTTTCTAATACGTAATAGGATCATTTCCATTTCTTTGCATTTAAGCTAGAAGCAAAATCATCCCAATATACCTCCATTTAGAAGATGTATTATTATTTTTGACAGAAATAGGGTTTTATTGATAATAGAAAGTCATACGACACTTACATATATTTCCTAAGAAATCTAAAATTCCAACACAAATACATAACACCTTAGAACTAATTACATCGCAAATTCGATCAACAATAACCTTAATAAAAAACTTCATCTGAAGCAATACAATCTGTGAGCTAGTTAGCACTAATTCGGCTTAAGATCCACTGATGTATAGTCGATTGGGTGAAAATACTTATGTGGTCCTCTAGAAACTTACAGTGATTATGAAACCCTAGATCTTCATTCCTCGTCAGACAAACAATCAAAGAGATTAATCTTCTAAGTGAACTGCAATTACCAAATTCTAATCTTCCATAAGGGAAGAAAAGAAAGTCATACTCCAAAAATTGGGAAGAAAAATCTCATAAAGAGAGAAGAAGGAGGATTATTAAAAACTAAACAATTGAAAACTAATGAATTAAAGAAGGAATTGGGGCTTACCATCATCAAAGAGATGATGATGGTAACCCCTTGCAGCTGGAGAAGGAATTAGGGTTTTTTTAGGTTTTTTTTTAGAGAGAGAGAGAATGAGAGTAAGCATGTCTTCATTTAGAAGATGTATTAGGTGTATTATTTATTATATTGCTAAACCAAAATGATGTAGTTTTGAACTTTTGATAATGCAAAGATTTACATATGCATTTTAAAAAAATATAAAAAAAACTATTGTAAAAGATTCTCATGCAAAACATAGTAAGGCATGATTTTCATTCCTTGTTTGAAATTTTCAATTGGATCATATCAAATCTCCGTGATTTCATTACCTAATCTTTTGGTCAAAATATTTGTGTCATTTTTAGCCTGTTTCCATTTTTAATCAACAATATTATTTTCTATAATTATTTTTATTATTCCTTATTCACTTCAAATTTTATGTTCTTTAACAATAATATTGTTTAATATTCTTCTTATTCTCATCATTCAAACTTAGGAGAAAAGTAAATAGAGAGAGCACGAGAGTATTTGGAAAAGCTCTTGAACACCTTGGGGATTTAACACGCATACTCCATCCGTTTCTTTTTAATTTACTCATTTTACTTTAGGGGAAGATCAAGGCGTAAGTCCCAAAAGTGAGAGAGATAAACTAAAAAGGTGGAGAGAGAAACTATACGGTGTGTTATTATATCAAAAAGTGGACCAAATGGGTGGAAAAAGAGGAGAAAGTAGATGGACATGTTACCAAGCAAAATCGAAAAAGCAACAGTGTGTTGATTAAAAAGAAACGAAACGAAAAGGATAGTGTGTAGATTAAAAAGAAACACATGGAGTATAATATTAGAAACTTCCCAGAGCCTGGGAAACCAACACAATAGGATCCACATTGAGGTCATGGGAGGCATTTTGAAATCATATTCATGCCTTATGATAGACAAATTGTGACACCCCGAAATTTTGCTCATAATTTTTCGCTTTTACTTTTCCCTTATTTAGTATTTTCAATTAAATTAGAGTATTTTTATTCTTATAAAAATTATATCGTTTATACTTTTCCCTAAAATGGACATATGGTGCCGTTCACAAATATTTTAGGTTGACTTTGAAATATACAATTGATTTTGTAGAAGACATCTTGAGAAAATGTAAAGGGTCCTAACAACACGAGAGTCATCTCAACTTGGGCTGATTAACAGATCAGGTTGGGTCGGGTTCGTATTCGGGTTAATACTAAACGGGTTAAACATGTCCCAACTCAAACCTAACCCGTTTATTAAACGGGTTGCAAAACTCAACCTTGACCCGACCTGTTTATTAAACGGGTTACCCATATAACCCGTTTAACCCATTTACATATTTATTACTATTAATTTTTTATTAAAATTTATTAGTTTTCAACAATAAATTCACATAAAAGTATGCATGATTAGATTTTATTTTCAATTTTTGTGTTCTACAATTAGTAGTTTTAGAATTTCACCAACTTTAACACAACTTTTTAGGAAATTTATATTTTCATGAGTTAAACAGGTCAAAGCAGGTTAATTTCGGGTTGAAAATGTCAACCTTAACCTAACCCATTTTATTAAATGGGTAAGTCGTGTCAACCCATTTACTTAAATGGGTCAAAAATCTCAACCCAAACCCGCTTATTTCAGTTCGGGTTCGATAAACGGGTTGGGTCAGTTTTTCACAGCCCTAGTCCTATGGCACCTGGAGGCGCACGGAAAGGTCTCGGAAAAAATATCACCTGATTCAAAACAGTCTCGAACTAGCTTGAAAGGGCCAAATTTAAAGGCTATAATTCACGCTTTTATAACATATAGACACATAAGCGTGTGTCCTCATTTTAGTACCCAATGATAAAACATGAAATACATCGTCATCCTAATTGGTCCAGTCCAAAGGAAGAGCAACCCAACAAGCTAAGGCCAAAATCGTTTCAAGAACATAAAGTCTATTTATTTATTTCAAGCCCAATTAATTATTCATGATAATTAACTGTATTTTTAAAGCCCATGTTCAAAAAAACCAACTAATTATTCTTGATATTTAATCGTATTTTCGGTTAATATTTTCTAAATCAAAAGATATTATGAAAGTCAGATTTTTGTTCTTTAAGATAACTGATTTCCAGATCCAAAAGATATTATTTAATGCAAGATAGAAAGAATCTTTTCAATTCGGATAACAAACAAAATTCGGTCGGATTTGAGGTTGCGCGACGCGTAGCCGAATGCGTCACGCGCACCCGAATGTGCGCGCGCAACATCGAGACAGTTAGTGAAACATAGAAACGCAAAAAGCACCTATGCTGAAGCAGACATCCTGCGTCGTGCACCAAGCACAAATATGTTGTTTTATCCTCCACGCGATTTTCGATTTTGTTTTCCTATAAAAAGCATAGTGTTGTACTCAGATTTTCTATACACCTTCATACACGCTTACACACGGTTTCCTACTCCCACATAATACTCTCAAATACTTCAAATATATTCTAAAACACTTCAAACACATTCCTAAATACTCCAATTTCCTTTAAATCTTCATTCAAGCTTCAAAATTGCTTCTCCTGCGGATCTTTATTCAAGACCCATGAAATAAAGGTATAATTCCTGATGGTCAATTCTAATTTATTTCTTATTATACTAACAATCTACTTTTCATGATGTAGATCCTCAAAGAATGCATGCTCTTTTGTATATTCTAACATCTAATCTCTTCTTTTCATATTTCTTTATATATTCCTACCTTATATGCATGCCAACATGTTTACTGCTTTCATCACCTCACATGTTTATTTTGCTAATTATAAGACCTAAATAAATGTTACAATAGTAAATTAAGATAATTTGAACAACCTGTTAAGTTTCAAGTAATTTGATTGCAGAAATAACTTATCACCAAAATTTATCTTTTGTGTTTAACGAACCAACGTTGATTAGCTTTAGAATGCAGGAACATATTGTTTAGTTGTTTATCTGCATAAAACCCGAACATGGATCGTATTAAGTAGAGGCCAACAATTGACGAATTTGAATCCTAATCATATTCGTACCCTCACTCCCGAACGAATATGAAGTCATGGTAGGGAAATCTACATTGAATAAGTCCCTAATTTTTTCTATGCCTTAGAAAGGACTTGTAGTGTACTTAGGATGTATTTCAAGGTTACACTTCATATACACGAAATGAGTTGTATAAAGCCTTTTCAAGAAATGTAGAAGGTCCCAACAATGTGAGATTCATCCCAGGGCATCCTGAGGCCGTTGAAAAATTACCGAACAAGAAATATCGTCGGCTCCGAAAACGTCCAGATTCAACCCCAAAATAGTAAAATTTCAAGGTTAATTATAATTCACATTTCAGGCCCTAGTAACAAACCCAATGGGATACATCATAAGGTCATCGAGGCCATTTAAAACCATTTTTATGCCCTAAAATGAACATATGGATGGCCTTCATATCTATTTCAAGGCTGATTTTGAAATATAATACAAAATAAGTTGTAGAACGCATTTCAAGGGAATGTAAAAGGTTCCAACAACCAGAGGGCGTGCCATCTCAAGGCATCCGAAGACGCTCTGGAAGGTCACAGACAAAAATGTCGCTGCTATAGAAAATTCTACAATAACATGGACAAATTATAAGGCTATGATTCATGCTTTCATGACCTTCACGTGACCCGGGCAACAAACCCCATGCGATGCATCTTGGGGTCTTGGGGGACCATTTGAAAGCTTCCTAGAGTTGTAGTATAGTGTTGGGAGGCCATCAGAGGCAACAAAGAGGGGAAATTGCAAGGTCAAGAAAGATATAAAAATACAGCAACAATCATTTTACAATGTAGAGGCAACTGCCAACCACACAAAAAAAAGCCATAACGTATTCTAAGGACCCTTTTATCCTTTATTATTTACCGTGATCATTATACCAAAGCACTTAGCTATATGACATTTACATATCAAACCTGACTCACATACGTAAATAAACTTAAAATGTAAATGTTTATTTGCCCTATTCTCACATACGTGTTACGGGAAACTCTAGAGAGAGAGTCCCAAAATGATGCTAAAGCCTTTCTTAGGAAAGAAATGGAAGGAAAAAAAAAGAAAAATCAATGGAACATCACTGGTTTCAATCTCATATTTTTTCTTGCTCAAAGATGCCTAGATCCAACGCTTCATCTTTCATCCATGCTCCATCAATCTGTTTCATCTTTCAAGACCCCTCCCCTAAATCGACTTTGAAGGCGGACACCACCACCGCGCCATCCATCCTCATCCACCATCGCCCCTGCTCGAATCAGTCGAACCTCAACCCCGTCCACCACCTCCTCTCCTCGGAATTCATTAGCGGACGGGCCTTTCCTCCGCCGAAAATACTGGATCTAAAGCTCCGTGGGGGTGTCCCAACCATCACCACCTCACACACCATCATCATTTTTTGTTATCGGGTTTATGCCCAGCCTCGTGCGCTGCTGTGGTGATCCCTGCTCGTCGGCCAACGGAACCACCTGTAGGAATATATAGATGCATATAGCGGAATGTCAGGAAACGATTTCCTAACATCTATCATAGGATTGCAAACATAATCAAACATATGAATCATTCAATAGGGATTAAATATCAAACCTTTGTAGCGTGATTTCCCTGTTGTATGCAAGCTTTGAAGATCCGAGAGCCCCAAATGTTGCTCCTCTAATCAGTCCACGAGCACCAGTTGAACACCAACGTTTGCTAGAACGGAAGAGAAGAAATCTCTTGCTTTTAGGTGGTATAGGCGCCGGTTAGGGAGAATAGATTTGGGTTTCAATGTTCTCTCTCTTGTGAAAAGAAACTGATTAATGAATTGATTACCTAAACCCTAATATTATATCCTATATATAATTGAAGAGTCATAGGCTAGTTAGGAGAACTAATTCTCCTCCTATTCCCCTTTGCACCGGCCCAATCCTAATCCTAAATGGATTTGGATTGCTTTGTCCAACTTGTGCTACAATGTGTGACCTCATAGGATTAATCTATTTTAGTTATAGGCCCAATCAATATTGTCCTATTAATCATATTTATTCTCTCAGCAAGTAAATACGATTACTAAAATAATTAACTTTATTATCTTCATAATATAATTCCTATTTATATTTAGTAATTGCTGGGATGACTAAGGACATACTCCTTCAATCTCCCACTTGTTCGAAGACAAGAGCGCAATGTTAAATTCCTTAAGTCACTTAATGTCAAATTTGATAACACAATGTTATTCTCAAATTTTGTTCCTTGATCGCTGAGTTCGAACTGCTCAAACAAGGATTAACTCTTTAATCCTATTACGCATGGCCATGCAATTTTCCGATTCTCGCTCATTAAGAGGCCCGGGACACCATTCCTTATAACACCCCCACGACCCCTCCTTATATATACTAGGAGAAATTACGGGAATGTTACGCCACGCATGATAATACGTAAGGCTAATCGTAGAATACAGCAGAAGTCTTTTAAAATAAACTGGAAATACTTTAATACAACCGAAATAAGAAAATATGTAAATAAGTTACAAACTCGGAAACTATCCCATAACAAATCCCATCTTCAAAACAAGTCAAACCTTGACCCCAATGGTCAAGTAAAGTTAAACATATAATTCAAAATAACTTAAATATATAAGAAAGTACTCGTATACTATAATTCTCATCCGGATGCTTATGATTCCCATGCACATCAAGAACTTGTACCTGAAACTTCTCCTCTAAGCTCTGCTCGCCAAATGGGTCATCATAGGGTTGTTGAGGAAAAACAACAACCAAAAGAAAACAAAGAAACACATACATCAGCAACGCTGAGTACATAACACTACTAAACTAATGCAAATAATGATGCATGCAATCCTCAAACAACTTCGGCTTGCTCTTCTTGTGACACTACATGCGACAAGCACATAACTAAACTTACTAAATACTTTCTTTTATTATTATTTGGCAATGAACGGGCACCGTCATCCTCTTGGAATCATACGGGCTACTATTCCTTGTGTAAGAGATCCCACACCTCTTACTAAAGTTCCATGAACTTTAAATAACTTGACTCGAGAATTTTAAGCTTGTTAGTAATGAAAGAGGGCGAGAGTGAGCCTCTAGACTCAACATCTAAGAGATATAGAATACGAGTGACGCCTAGTCCACTCAAAGATCTTGATAATTGGAATTCCATAAACTTGCTTGATAAAATAAAAGCATTAGCATCGTCATGCTAAGCTATATGTAGGAGTGTAGTTTCACACTAACTCCCCCCTTATGTTCAATACTCATGGGGGATCCATCCCAAGAGTTTTATTGCCAAAGTCCATTATGTGAGACACAATCACAATCATAATACATCTAGCAAATAATTTAATTTCTTATCTTTCTTTAACAAGTGAATGCAACAAATACCATAAATAACTCGATTCTAAATCCTTTGAGACCTTGCTCATCTTATTACTTTGATGACTCCATGAGTCCTTTCTTACTTTCTTAAGGATCCATGATCCAATCAATTGAGTCCTTGCTCAATGATTCAACTACTTGTGAGACCTTGCTCAATAACTTTAAAACTTGTGAGACCTTGCTCAATAACTTTAAAACTTGTGAGACCTTGCTCAACAAAATATATAACTTCTAATGAGACCTTGCTCAATAAAATAAATAACTTCTCATGAGTCCTTGCTCAATAAAATATATAACTTCTAATGAGACCTTGCTCAATAAAATATTCTCATGCAAGCCCTAGCTTCAAGAATATCATTAAATAACTTTAATCATGCTCAAAAGCAATTATCATCAATCACATGTTTTCTAAATATAGGAATAACTCAAAAGTTCCATTCCTAATCTCCTTTCTAAGTTCTCAATATGTACTCAAACAATTATAAGGCATAAGCCTCTCCTTACTCCTCATGCTCAATAAATATACCTTTAAACACTAAAGTCAAAGGTCAAGTGTATGTACCTTGATAACACACAAAAATCAACAATTAAAAGCTTCACTTGCTTCTACTATGCTTGAAACCTATCAAGAACAAAGTACTATCAATTAGTACTTACCAACAACAATTCAAGGCTACTAATAAATAAAAATCAGCACTTTAAAAAATACTAATAAAACTGATTTTTCTTTAAAAATGCCTTAAAACTATCTTTGAGTCATAAATTTGAAAACCTTTACTAGTAGGCAAAACCCACTATAAACTAATACTTAAAACTTCATAAAAATCAATAATTTGTTACTTAATTACTGCTGTAAATTAATAAATAAATAATTACAGAATTTTTTTTTTTTATATTTGTGGTTCGAAAACCACAAATCTGGAACACCACCAACCGGCGCCACCGTGAGCACCGCCTGCACCACCACCAGCACGACAGTGGGCAGGGCGGCGCTCGTCGGCCAGCTGGTGTTACCTACTGCCGGCGCAGCAGCAGCCACGTCTTGCACAGCAGCAGCCACGTCGGCTCAACGCTGCCACCCTAAATGTCGCCGGCGAACCACCACCGTGGTGGCCGGAAAAACTCAGGGGAAGAGAGAGAAAAAAAAAGGAAGAAAATAAAAATCAGAAAACTAGATTAAAACTACAATTATCAAGAATGAAAACTAGATTAAAGCTTGAAACTTTGAAGAAATGGTTGAAGATGAAGTACTAGAGTTTAAGAGAGGAAGAAAACTCCTCTTACTCCTTTGTTTTTTTTTTTTTTCTCTGATGAAGGTGGCTAGAAGAAAGATGGGGAAATGAAGAAAGTTAGGGTTCCCCTTTTTATTGTTTGGTCTTTTGGATAAAAGACTAAAATACCCTTACTCATCGAATTACCGAAATACATTTGATGATAAAATTGCGAAATTAATCTTCCTACTAATATAACTAAAATACTTTCTTGAAAAGACTAAAACGCTTATTTGTGAAAATACTCAAATACTATTTTGTTAAAATGACCATAATACCCTTTTGCTCTCAATTACTGAAATTAAATAGCTTTAATAATTCAAAAATGACTAAAACTATTTAATTAAATATCTTAAAAATATGGGGGATTACATTCCTATTTAATAGGAGGACTTATCCACTCTTGTATGACCATAACTCCCACTCAATTCTTAGCCCACCTGATCACTGCCTTTATAACCTCATTTTACGGCGCGACGTTTAACAGTGTCAAAGTTAAACTAATTATATTGTGGTTATTAAGACATATTCATGTCTAAGGAATCCACTAAATATAGTAGTTTGATTCTACTTTTAGAATCTAATTAGGTCAAGTCTCAATGTATCAACTATACATCCATATAATCAATTAGACATCTCTATGTCTCCATAGCCCATGGAACTGCGCTATTAATTAATTATATACTAGTCTTTTAAATAAATCACTTATGTCCAATTTAGTGATTTAGACTAGGGACTTTAAATAAATTGTGATTTTCAGTTCACTTTATAAGGTTCCAATATCAAAACGTTTTCGATAATCCTATTTGAAAACACAAATTATTTGGACATTTTATTTAATACTAAACCAAACAATTAAATAAGAACGAAATTTTATTGATAAACATTTTAAAGCATAATAAATGTCTTTACAATTGTAAACATGAAGTAAACAACCTAAAGCCATTCTCCCATATGCTTAAGCCCCATAGACCTAGTATGACACTCATGCTTAGGTTGAGCAAGCGGTTTAGTCAGAGGATCTGCTACGTTATCCTCATTATGAACCTTGCTTACTTTCACATCCTCTCTACCAACGATTTCTCGAATGAGATGGAATTTCCTGAGCACATGTTTAGACCTTTGATGCGATCTGGGTTCCTTAGACTGAGCAATGGCACCATTGTTGTCACAATACAACTCAATGCCATTCTCAACGCTAGGAACTACACCAAGCTCACCAATGAACTTTTTGATCCAAACAGCTTCCTTTGCTGCATCAGTTGCTGCAATATACTCAGCCTCTGTTGTAGAATCCGCGATGGTACTCTGCTAAGAGCTCAGCTCACAGCTCCTCCATTGAGACAAAATATGAAACCAGATTGCGATCGGAAATCATCTTTGTCACTCTGGAAGCTTGCATCGGTGTATCCAGTAACAACCAACTCATCATCTCCACCATAAACCAAAAAATTATCCTTAGTCCTTCGCAAGTACTTGAGGATGTTTTTCGCTGCAATCCAAGGCGCATCTCCTGGATTTGATCGGGTATCTCGCTGCATATACTCAAAGCATATGCAACATCCGGTTGAGTGCATATCATGGCATACATAATGGATCCTACTGCAGAAGCATAGGGAACATTACTCATACGCTTGACCTCATCAGGACTCGAAGGACACTGAGTCTTGCCAAGTGTTATGCCATGTTGCATGGGAATGAAACCTCTCTTGGAGTTTTCCAGCTTGAACCTTGCAAGAACCTTATCAATATAAGTCTCTTGACTAAGTCGAATCAGCCTTTTCGACCTATCTATATAGATCTTTATTCCCTATATGTACTCAGCCTCTCCTAGGTCTTTCATAGAGAAATAATTTTTAAGCCATTTCTTGACTGACTCAAGCATGGTCTTATCATTTCCTATGAGAAGTATGTCATCCACATACAAGACCAGAAAAGTAATACTACTCCCACTTAACTTCTTGTATACACAAGATTCCTCTTCATTTCGAGAAAGCCAAATTTCTTGACTCGCCTCATCAAATCCGAGGTTCCAACTCCTTGATGCTTGCTTTAGTCCATAAATGGACTTCTTAAGCTTCGCATACCCTCCCCGAATTTTCTAGATCTTCAAAACCTTGAGGTTGTATCATGTACACATCCTATTTCAAGAACCCATTCAAGAAAGCGGTTTTGACATCCATCCGCCATATTTCATAGTCATGAAAGGCAAGAATCGCAAGGATTATCCTAATGGACTTCAAAGATGGCTACTGGTGAGAAGGTTTCATCATAGTCAATACCATGAATTTGTTTGAAACCTTTCGCCACCAACCTTGCTTTGAAAACACTAATGTTTCCATCCTTGTCTGTTTTCAACTTGAAAATCCATTTGCATCCAATGGGTTTTACCCCATTAGGCAAATTAACCAAGTCCCATACTTGATTTTCAGACATGGAATCCATTTCAGATTTCATGGCCTCAAGCCATCTTTCGGAGTCTTGACTATCCAAAGCATCTTTGTAGCTAGTAGGCTCTTCTGATTCTAAAATCGTTATTTCAGAACTTTCAGTCAAAAAGAAATCAATATATCTCTTTGACGGAATGATGGTCCTACTAGACCTACGTTGGGGAACAACAGAAGAAGTTTCTACCTCACTAGGTTGAGTGACTTCGCATAGAGTATCTCCAAGTGGGATGGTAGGAGGTACGTGAATTGAATGCACCACCTCCCCGAGCATTTTCATGTCGGGCCGCCTCGATGAGGTGTTAACCTCATCCATTTGTTGCTCATCTCGAACTTCTTCGAGATATACATTTCTCGCACTTGTTTTTCCCGGGAAATAAACTCCTTTTCCGTAAAAGACACCATTACGAGCAACAAACACTTTGTTTTCGCTTTGGTTGTGGAAGTAGTATCCATTAGTCTCTTTTGGGTAACCCACAAAAAGACATTTATCGGATTTGGGTGAAAGCTTATCAGAAAGTAAACGTTTTACATAAGCTTCACAACCCCATATCCTTAGAAAAGACAATTTTGGAACGTTTCCTGTCCACATTTCATATGGTGTCTTTTCCACTGCTTTGGATGGTGCTATGTTAAGTGTGAATGCTGCAGTTTCAAGCGCAAATCCCCGTAATGAAATAGGAAGATCAAGAAGACTCATCATGGATCGAACCATATCAAGTAGAGTTCGATTCCTTCTTTCAGAAACGCCATTGAACTGTGGTGTTCCTGGCGGAGTCCATTGTGAAAGTATTCCACAAACCTTCAAATGATCACCAAATTCTTGAGATAAATATTCACCACCACGATCGGATCGGAATGCCTTAATTTTCTTCCCAAGTTGGTTTTGTACTTCGTTCTGGAATTCCTTAAAATTTTCAAAGGATTCCGACTTATGCCGCATGAGGTAAACATATCCAAATCTGCTCACATCATCGGTAAAAGTAATGAAGTAACTGTACCCTCCCCTAGCCAACGTACTCATAGGTCCACACACATCCGTATGTATGAGGGCTAAAAGGTCATTGGCCCTTTCACTTGATCCTGTGAAAGGAGACTTTGTCATTTTTCCCATCAAGCAAAATTCACAAGTATCAAATAATTCGAAATCAAATGATTTGAGAATTCCATCTTTATGAAGTTTCTCAATGCGCTTTGAGCTTATGTGGCCTAATCGACAATGCCATAGGTATGTAGGGTTTGAATCATTTGCTTTATGTTTCTTGTTGTCTATGTTATAGATGTGGGTTTCTAAGTCTAGCACATATAAACCATTTGATAACTTAGCGGAGACATAGAACATATCATTCAAATACGCAGAACAACAATTGTTCTTTATTGTAAATGAATAACCTTCGGAATCCAAAACAGGAATCGAAATAATGTTCTTTGTGATAGCAGGAACATAATAACAATTATTAAGTTCTAAAACTAATCCTGAAGGTAAAAGTAGACTATATACTACCACTGCCAATGTAGCAACTCGTGCTCCATTGCCAACGCGAAGATCTACTTCTCCCTTTCCCAATGTTCTACTTCTTTTGAGGCCTTGCATATTATAAATAATGTGCGAACCACAAGCGGTATCAAATACCCAAGAAGCAGAAGTTGCTAAGTTAACTTCTATAACATACATATCTGAACTAGAAACTCCTTTCTTTTGATCCTTCAGATACTTGGGGCAACTACTTTTCCAATGACCAACCTTCTTACAGATGTAACAATAGTGCTCATTAGCAACTTTTGGTTTTGGTGTAACGATTCCCATATCCCTTTCAATTGCAATGAAACGTTCAGCATTCAATTTGTCCTCGAAAGGACGGAGCGCAAATTACAAGTAGAATTGTTGGTGTTGATATTGTTGTTACTAGACATAATTACTACAACAATATAAAGCAAGATTCAATCAATGTTTATCAAGAAAGCAATAATTAAACAAATTTTAATTACTACTACCCTTTATTCAAATTGAAAGTCCCCTATTGAATAAAGAAATAACCAAGATCCCCTCCCACTACAATCAAACGGACTTTGGCCCTGCCTTCGATTTATAGTAGTTGAGGTAAGTAAACACTTTACTAATTATAACTAATTATAATTCTTGGTAGACAAAGTTAACAACTCCTTGTTTACTCCTATCTCTTAGCTTCAAAACCCAAAACTTTGTCTTTTGATGATTTTGTTGAGTTAAACCAAACATTAACATGTATGTTTCAAAAACCTACCCTACAATCCCCGGAACTATGAGCAACACCCTGCTTTGGCAGATGCTATTACTCATGATCTAAGGCTTTATAGGTGTTGTTTGGAAAAGCAATTGAACTCAATATTACTTTTGGGGACCTAAGTTTACTAATATGGTCAATTAATAGTGAACACATGAATCAATTAACCACAAACAAACTTAGAAGCAAGCATTTAAACAAGATAAATGCAAGAGAATTACTATAAGCAATAACTAAATGATCTAGTATGGCCCCTATACTTAGGAAAATAACTAATCTTCATGAATCCTCCCTTGAATCTCCATGGATCACCATCCTTGAAACTCCTTGGATCCTCATGCTTGATTACATAATTTGAATTAAATAAATAACTAAAATTTAAAGTTACAAAAATACAAACGATTCGCGGATCGTATTTAATTTTACATTCAAATTTAACGATTCGCGCATCGTATTTACTATCCTAATTTGGGCCATACTAGTCATAACATGCAAAATATAATATCAAACATATTACATTAAACATACATGCATTTATAATATCAAAATAAAATAAACACAAATTATTTAATTATTAACAATTAATAAGCAAATAAAACTTTCCATAATAATTATAAAACTTAACAAATTTAAGCTAGAATTATTTAGGAAACTTTATTATTTTCATTCAATTACTTATTTAAATATGGCAATAATCATTATTATTCACACATTTGCAAAATAGGAAACTTTTGGATTTATGCTCAACTTTAGAAAATCAGAATTTTCTTAAAAAACAATTTTTTTTAATAGTACAATTGATCGTTGACCAGCGGCAAAGGCCGCCACAACAACCAAGCAAGCATTATATTCATTTGGTGCTGGGACTTCGACGCACAAGAGAACTGCTGGAATAACAACCAGCCTCGCCACGCCATGCCATCACACCACCCACTACACGAACGCTGGCGGTCACGACAAAAAATTACCGACCAGACCACCGCCACCAGCACACGCCGGCAGGAGCTCGCCAGCGCCCGCCAGCAGCCACGCACGTCAAACATGCGCTGCTGGTGGCGTCTTCTCCACCTGCGCGCGTCGTGCCCTCGCCGGCGATCATTGCCCGTCCAGATTTCGGTTCCTCCCCGGCCAACCACCGTGGCACCACCCTCCCGGTGGTCCACCCAGCCATGGTTGCCTTCCTCTTTAATTTTTGTAACAATTACAATTTAAAGTAAAGTAATATTTATTTAACAATTAATTAAAGATCTAGGAGATAATTAGGTTATAAAATCCGAAAAATTCTGGCAGAAATTTTGAATCAAACAACAAATCTTAAACAAATTTTTAGAATTGTTGAGATTAGATTTGAATGAATAATCTCCATTAAACATTAAATCTAAATAGAATTCAAAATTAGGGCAAAAATTCAAATTATATCCAAAATTCAGAAAATTAACAATTAAATTCTGAAAAATTCAAAAAAAAATTTTAGGGTGATCTAATGAATTATCTTAACATATAAAATCAGGTATTTTAATTGTTATCTTTAAATTTTATGAATAATCAAATTAAACTTAAAATTTAACCATAATTCAATAAAAATATGATTAAATTTCAAAAATTTATGGAAAAAATCCGAAAATTATTTCCAGCTATCATAATATTTTAGATCTATGTGGGTGATGAACATTATATTTATTTAACAAGTAAAAATCAAATCTTTTAATTGTTAACAAATTATTTCAATGATTAATCAAATTAAACATTAAATAATTTTAAATCTAACAAATCTATTTATAAAAATCCGAAAATTTTGGAGTGAATTAAACAATTTATAAAAATTATTTGAGCATAAACAAATTTTTAGAATTGTTGAGATTAGATTTGAATGAATAATCTCCATTAAACATTAAATCTAACAAGAATTCAAAATTAGAGCATAAATCACAAATAAATCAATTATTTACAATTTCCAATCAATTAATATCAAATATTAATTATGCAAATTCAAGCCATAATAAATCCTCCCTTAATTGAATAAAAATAATAACTTTGCATACAATTATATGATCATATGAATATTATGAATTAGGCAAAACTGATACCACTGTAGGAATATATTGATGCATATAGCGAAATTTCAGCAAACGATTTCCTAACATCTATCATAGGATCGCAAACATAATCAAACATATGAATCATTCAATAGGGATTAAATATCAAACCTTTGTAGCGTGATTTCCCTGTTGTATGCAAGCTTTGAAGACCCGAGAGCCCCAAATGTTGCTCCTCTAATCAGTCCACGAGCACCAGTTGAACACCAACGTTTGCTAGAATGGAAGAGAAGAAATCTCTTGCTTTTAGGTGGTATAGGCACCGGTTAGGGAGAATAGATTTGGGTTTCAATTCTCTCTCTCTTGTGAAAAGAAACTGATTAATGAATTGATTACCTAAACCCTAATATTATATCCTATATATAATAGAAGAGTCATAGGCTAGTTAGGAGAACTAATTCTCCTCCTATTCCCCTTTGAACCGGCCCAATCCTAATCCTAAATGGATTTGGATTGCTTTGTCCAACTTGTGCTACAATGTGTGACCTCATAGGATTAATCTATTTTAGTTATAGGCCCAATCAATATTGTCCTATTAATCATATTTATTTTCTAGCAAGTAAATACGATTACTAAAATAATTAACTTTATTATCTTCATAATATAATTCCTATTTATATTTAGTAATTGGCGGGATGTCTAAGGACATACTCCTTCACCACCGCCCCTACCCACATCGTCCACCATCGCCCCGACGCCCTTGCTCTGGCTTCCCTGAAGGAGCTCGTCTTTCCCGCCCCCGGCCACCAGCATCTACACCGGACCTCTAGCTTCTCAGGTCGGCAGGAAGTCGCGATTCGTCGGGTAAGTTTTCTTCGTCTCACTTCATTAGTATTTAATTGCTTTTGGTTAGATTTGCCTAGCTTTTTAATTGATGGTCTCATTATTGTTTCAATTATAAAATGCCTCTTTGCTTTCCTATTAAGTATCTTCCTTGTGACCACTCCAAAATTTCTTCATCTGTTGCTAAGTTGGAATGAAGCTTCATCTAATTTTCAGATTTGGCTTCTTTGTATAATTATTATGTTTGGGATTATGCTGAATTACACCTATCGAAAAAGAATTTTTCATGATAATTATTATGGTACCAATTATGTGTGCTCCATGGTTTTTTCTCTAATAAAATGTATTTTTGCCTATTTCTATGGTAGATCTTATCTTTATACTCCTATTATGAAATCTATTTGGAACACCTTCTTGCTTAGAAAGACGATTTATAATCCAACTCGCTGCCATAATTTTTCAACCAGAATGATTTTATTTACTTTTTTTCACCATCTCAATCCCCTTGAGCTTAAGTATTACTTAATTTTGAAGCTTTTTCAGATTAATTATACTCTTGTGTGGTTAATTTCGGGATATTATTTTAGGCATTGTACTCATGTTGTTGATGTATGTATAGGTTAATATAATTAGCAATCCTTACATTGTTATCTGGTTCTCTCAGTATCTTTCATGTGCTAAGTTTTATAAGTCTTTCCTAGCGGTACATTTATAATGTTGTGATGATATCCCATAATGATGCTTTGGATTTAAGAGATTACAAATTCCGTTCCTTTCATGCTTCTGAGTATTCTATTACTCTTGATATTGTTATTGCAATCTCTAATAATATAGTTATTGAATGGATGGTCAAACCACTAATGACTCTTTTTATTAGAATGATCCGCTCTTACTTGGAGTTCCCTCCCTTTGTGATTGTTAAAACTCCTTTTACTAATTTAGAGATGGAACGGGTCTTATACCCCAATGGAACCGAGTGCTTTATCACTCGCTATGGAACATAAGTGGTTTTTCATCTCTTCAATGTTTGTTGAAGTTTTATAGGTCAATTTTCTTTTTTGGAATCCATCCAGTCAAAGTGGGCGCAATTTTCAATCTCTCGAAAGACCATGAAGATATCCTTCATTGCAAATATTTTACTCAAAACATGGGGTCTATCGATTTAATTCTTTTCTGCTTCAATGCATTTTGACTACTATTATGGAACAGGATTGCAATCCCAAATGGAACCGAGTGCTTAGACGCTCGCTTAAGAACATGGGTGTTATTACACCCCCTAACCGTGTGCTACTTGGTTGCAGGATTGTTAAGCCAGCTGTTTATCCCATGGATTACAGATCCAAGAAAAAAAATTATTGTCGTGCTTTGTGGTCCATTATTTATTTAACTCACTTGCCTTTATCTATTTACTTGGAGGCTTAACTACTCTCATTTTTTATCTCTTTTATGGATCGAATTACCCTATCCCTATGGAATCGAGTGCTCCATCACTCGCAAATGTATATTTACCTAAATGACCAGGCTCTTGAAGCCCTGTCGAACAGAGTGCTTCACACTCGCTTTTGCACCGGGGTGGTTATACACCCCCTGACTCGTTTTCTTTCTATGACAGGCCTATTTTCTCATCTCATAAATAAAAAGAGGAGGGGAAGAAAGGTAATGAGACCAGTTTTTTGGGCTATGTACGAACATATTAATTTTAAACCTACTAAACGGATCTACCTCACCAATCCGTTTATTATATGAAAATTTTATGCTGCAATATCCAAGGGGGTAAAAAACCTCAAGCTTTGAGTGAGCTAATCTACCTAAAGAACAAATATAAACCGGACATTATCTTCGTCATTGAAACCTTAACTAATAATAATAATAGCCATCGAATTCTCAAAGCTCTTCACTTTCACAATAAGTTAGTTGTCGACCCAGTTAACCACGTGGGTGGAATGTGGGTGTGTTGGAATAACTCCAATATTACAGTTTGATGTTATGGTTTTATATAGTGTTTTTCCCCCTATATTTGAGGTAAAATGTGTATCAATGATGCTCTTAGGAGCTATTTTATGCTAACTTTCTCCATCGAGTTGTGGTTTTCTGTTCTGTGTCTGATTGCAGGTCTTAGGGAGTTATCTCTCTATTTTCTACTATTATTTGACCATTATACAGGACTGGAGAGGTTTCATGCGGAGTTTCAAAGTCCCGAGGACACTTTCGGGGACCCTTGAGCAAAGAAGAATTGATGTCTTGGCGTTTAGAGCCAAGAAGGAAGAAATGCACCACAACCCGATTCCATCGGGCTCCACTCGCCCGATCGGGCGCTCATAAGGAAGTTAAGTTGTGCCGTTGCAGGCCCGATCGGGCGATGTCGCCCGGTCGTTATTTCGATGAGGAGCCCGATCTGGCGGTTCGGCCCGATTGCATCGGGCGTGATTTGGTGATGGTTTGTGCGCATGCTGAGAACTGGCAGTTCGGCCCGATGGCGTCGGGCGAGTCGGCCCGATTTCATCGGGCGGTGGCGTTTTTGGCCTCTGTTGCTGCGTTTGAGCCCGATTTGATCGGGCTGACTTGGCCCGATCGGGCGATTCACTCCGCGCGCTCATTTAATGAGTGTCGGGCTATTTAGTATAAAGAGAAAATTCAGAACTTTGATTAAGGGGAGGGGGGATTCATCTTTGTTTTAGTCATTATTTCTCATAGTTTTCTCTCAAGAACCCTAGTTTTTATTACTTTTCATTGTGGATTCATGATCAACCCTTTGGATTATTCACAATTTCAATATAGTTCTTTAATTTGGTAATCTTCTTCCTTGTTCTCTCCATCATTGTTTGCTTTCTCTATTATTGATTAGATTAGTTTCTTAATTATTTGCAATAGTTCAAAGTATGAATTTTTACATAGATTTTGTTGTTGTTTTCTCAAGCATGAGTGAGTAGTTTTATTTCTAGGATTGTGGGGATCTATGTATGCAATGAGGGATTGATAGATTAGTATAATTACCCTTTATTTCAATTGTTTCCTGTGATTGAATCGTTCATGCTAGATTTATGAATTAGGCCTGATTTGTATTTCTATTATCGCAATATTGAATCTGCTTCGAGAGGAGAGATTTCGTATAGGCTTTCAATCATTAGGCATAGTGATCCTTGACCATGCGAGAGCGGCTAGGTGATCTTTGAGGGAGGTAATGTTCGAGAGAAATTACATGTGCCCTAAATAAATTGACTTATTAGGTGGTTATTATTCGTCTCTGATTTCCCGAATTGTATGCATAGTGATCCATAGTCCTAGTTCTTTATTAATTGATTCTTACCTTCATATTTAGTCCTATCATTTGCCTATTAGTTTAGTCGCACACCCATTTTCAACTGATTTAGTTAGTATAATATTAGAATTCAGATACAATAATATAACTTTCTCCCTGTGGATTCGATCCTGACTTCCCTGACTACTTGTTAGTGGACCTTAGGTTATTTTTGATAAGGTGATACGACTTTAGCCTGTAAAATTTTGGCGCCGTTGCCGGGGAGATGGTTTACTTTTATTTTGTCTGAATTATAGTATTACATTAACCTCTACTCCGAAGAACACCTGTTCTTTGGAGCATCTCACGTTTGTTTTAGTGTTTTTGATGTATGAGTAGGAAATTGAAATCCCCATATCTCATTTTATTTGACCCGGAGATTGAAAAGACTGCTCGTAGACTCAAAAAGACAACTAAGCAAACCAAGTTGTCTGCAGGGACACCTTCCCAAAAGACATCTTCTCCACCATCTTCACCACAACAAGGCTTCCCTGCCTCACCTATTACTGCTAGAATGGGTGGCGAAGCTAAACCGACCTTCAGAGATTATGCACAATCATCTCCTGATAATGTGCCCACTGGGGTACGGTTGCCTACTATTGCTGCTGCAAACTTTGAAATCAAGTCTCATGTTCTGAATATGGTTCAGAATAATCGTCTTTGGGTTACCATCCCGAAGATCCAAATCGGCACCTCGCATCGGTTTTTACAATGTTGTGCTACTCGAAGCAAGCTGGGTGTTACTGCTGATGAGATGAAACTCATCTTATTTGGTTTTTCTCTGCGCGACAAAGCTCTATTTTGGTATAATAAGTTGCCTTCCACCATCACCACCTGGGCAGAGCTCTCAAAGATTTTTCTCATCAAGTGGTACCCGTACCAAAAGACTGCAGATATGCGTCATGCCATCGTAACTTTCACCCAGGATCCTGGAGAGTCACTATATGAAGCTTGGGAAAGATTTAAAGATCTGCAGCGTCTTTGTCCTCATCATGGTTTTGACAAGTGGTATCTGTGCCACATTTTCTACACTAGAGTTGATGCAGATGCGAGACGGGTAATTGATGGAGCTGCTGGTGGGTTCTTCATGGATAAAGCCGTAGACGAAGGGTATGAACTTCTGGAGAAACTCGCTTCTAACCAAGCGTCTACTATTCGTTCTTCTATGACAAAGGGAGGCAAACATGATGTTGAAGCCATTTCTTTACTGACCGGACAACTAGCTGCTCTTCACCAGAAGATTGATTCTTTGAAGCTAGGTAACAATTTCTCCCCTCACATGAGTGTCAATGCTATGGCTAGTGTTTCTGGTCACAATGCTTTCATTTGTGACGCTTGTGGGATAACTGGACATAACTCTCAAGAGTGCCCCGCTCTTGCACATTCTAGTGAGCCAGTGCACGCATTACAATCCCAACACAAGCCCCAGTTCGATCCCTACTCCAATACATACAATCCTGGGATGAGAGATCATCCAAATCTCTCGTATAGGAGTAATAATGTGATGAATCCACAACAACAACATTATCCTCAACAACAACAACAATACCAACCACAAGCTCCTCCCGGATATCAGAGAACTCAGTTTCAACAGCATCACAACACACCTCCTCCAGACCCAGCTATAGCTGAACTCAAAAGTCTCATGTTGCAGATGTAGAAGGGTATTATTTCTTTTCAAGCAGATACCAGGTCTCAATTTGAGAGCCTGCATGCTCAGAATAAGCTGCAAGGGACATATAATAAGATGTTGGAGTCACAAATAGCTCAGCTGGCTAGTTCCTCTGCTAGTAGGCCATCTGGGTCACTGCCTTCGCAACTAATGCAACCCAGGGACACCGCCAATGCTATCACCCTTCGCAGTGGAGTGCAGTATGATGCTCCGGCAATGCTAGAGGTGGAATCACCAAGTGCTAAGAAACCACAAGAAGTGCCTGAGGATGTTGAACCTCAGGCAGAGCAAGGAGCTGCAGACAAGACTATGGAGGTGACTAAGGAGAAAACTGTGCCTCCGGTGATCAAGCTACCATTCCCCGAGCGGATGCTCAAGAAGAAGCTCGACCACCAGTATGGTGATGAACATTTTCTAACGGTCTTACATACTCACAAAAAGACCATTGGCTATAGCACTGATGACTTGAAAGGAATAAGCCCTGACCACAATGAGCACCGCATTCATCTACATGAGGGCCACCACACTAGCATTACCGTCCGACGCGGGTTGCAAGAGGTGGTACAACATGTGGCCACTAAACTGCTCGATCCAGGCTGATGGGCGGCTGATGTTCATGTCCCTTTCCTTTCCCTTGTTGCAATGAGGCCATTGCCAAGTTCAGCTTGGGGGAGGATTTCTGTAAGTATTAGTATTGTTTTTCTTTTTGTTTTTATTGATTTTTAGGTTAGTTAAGTTAGTTTAATTGCTTTGAAAAAATGAAAAATCACAAAAAAATGAAATATTGCTGAAAAAAATACGAGTTGAATACGAATAGATTGATTGCTTCCCTGTGCCCCGAACTTTGTTTTGAAAAACGATTTTAACTCTTTATACTGGATAGTTGGGCATTTGTGATTGGGATGTTGTGATATGATCTCTGATTGCCTCGATCTTGAATGAATTTTGATAATAAAGTGCCTATTTTAACTGCATGCTTGAATTGGTTAGATTGTGAGGATTCATTCTAGCCCTCGGATTTATGTCTATATCCGGTCTATTCTTGTGTGTTAGTTCCTCGTAGCATTCTTATCTTGGTTTTGGCATTGTACTCGTTGATTTCTGGTGACTTTAGACATGTGCTGTGATAGAGGCATTCATTTGTTTAATCTTTAAGCCTCAGAGTTGCTTAATGAATCAATTTTCACCCCTAGCCCCGCTGAGCCTAATGACTTCTTTTTGGATCTATATTAAGCCACATTACACACCTTGAGCCTTTGCAATGACTATTGTCCCAAGCGAGAGCATTTGTTAAGTTTATATCATATTTTGTGGTTGATTCCGTAGGGCGGTTGGAAAATAATGATATTTTGGTACAAAGAAAAGAAAGAAAAAAAGAAAAAAATAAAGTGAAAAAATGATAGTGAAAAAAAAATTTGAAAAATTTCTATGATCTTCACTCATTAACTTTCAAAGCATTGGAAATTATGTTGAAAGATGCAATTATTGGTTGGTTCGTGAAATTTCAAGAGTTGGTTGTTATCTTGGTTATGTTGTTGATGCCACGGGAGTTGTTTTTTTTGCTCCCCTTTCTTGGCTTTTCCACCACATTCCCTAAATAATTTCCGTACCTTTACCCGAGCCCCATTACAACCCTGAGAAAGACCTTTTGAGCACGTGTTTGATTGTTTATTGGAATAATACTGAGTCAATATGCCAAAGTTGAAGATTAAGTTTGTTATTTGAGTCGACCTGATTAGGATGAGCGATATTATACCTTTTCAAACACATGAGAGTGTGAGTGGGAATGGCAATTATGGTTGGGTTGGTGAGCGATCGGGCACATATTTTGCCTGCCACAAAATTGAGAGGAGTGACACCTTGGTGAGCACCTTTTCAAGATTCGCATGATATGTAGGGCAGCTGCATTTGATGGTTTACTTAAGTGATTGGTAGTCAGGTGATCTAAGCAACTGAACTTGAATTTTGCTTGCTTGAACGATTTTGAGTTGGAAATAATTGAGTTTAAACTTTCCTATCTTAAGGGATGAAGCAATCCTATTCTTATTCATGTTGTGCTTTGCTTGAGGACAAGCAAAGGTTTAGCTTGGGGGAGTTTGATGTTATGGTTTTATATAGTGTTTTTCCCCCTATATTTGAGCTAAAATGTGTATCAATGGTGCTCTTAGGAGCCATTTTATGCTAACTTTCTCCATCGAGTTGTGGTTTTCTGTTCTGTGTCTGATTGCAGGTCTTAGGGAGTTATCTCTCTATTTTCTACTATTATTTGACCATTATACTGGACTGGAGAGGTTTCATGCGGAGTTTCAAAGTCCCGAGGACACTTTCCGGGACCCTTGAGCAAAGAAGAATTGATGTCTTGGTGTTTAGAGCCAAGAAGGAAGAAATGCACCGCAACCCGATTCCATCGGGGTCCACTCGCCCCATCGGGAGCTCATAAGGGAGTTAAGCTGTGTCGTTGCGGGCCCGATCGGGCGATCGGGCCCGGTCGTTATTTCGGTGAGGAGCCCGATTGCATCGGGCTTGATTTGGTGATGGTTTGTGCGCATGCTGAGAACTGACAGTTCGGCCCGATGGCGTCGGGTGAGTCGGCCTGATTTCATCGGGCGGTGGCGTTTTTGGCCTCTGTTGCTGCGTTTGAGCCCGATTTGATCGGGCTGACTTGGCCCGATCGTGCGATTCACTCCGCGCGCTCATTTAATGAGTGTCGGGCTATTTAGTATAAAGAGAAAATTCATAACTTTGATTAAGGGGAGGGGGGATTCATCTTTGTTTTAGTCATTATTTCTCATAGTTTTCTCTCAAGAACCCTAGTTTTTATTACTTTTCATTGTGGATTCAAGATCAACCCTTTGGATTATTCGCAATTTCAATATAGTTCTTTAATTTGGTAATCTTCTTCCTTGTTCTCTCCATCATTGTTTGCTTTCTCTATTATTGATTAGATTAGTTTCTTAATTATTTGCAATAGTTCAAAGTATGAATTTTTACATAGATTTTGTTATTGTTTTCTCAAGCATGAGTGAGTAGTTTTATTTCTAGGATTGTGGGGATCTATGTATGCAATGAGGGATTGATAGATTAGTATAATTACCCTTTATTTCAATTGTTTCCTGTGATTGAATCGTTCATGCTAGATTTATGAATTAGGCCTGATTTGTATTTCTATTATCGCAATATTGAATCTGCTTCGAGAGGAGAGATTTCGTATAGGCTTTCAATCATTAGGCATAGTGATCCTTGACCATGCGAGAGCGGCTAGGTGATCTTTGAGGGAGGTAATGTTCGAGAGAAATTACATGTGCCCTAAATAAATTGACTTATTGGGTGGTTATTATTCGTCTATGATTTCCCGAATTGTATGCATAGTGATCCATAGTCCTAGTTCTTTATTAATTGATTCTTACCTTCATATATAATCCTATCATTTGCCTATTAGTTTAGTCACACACCCATTTTCAACTGATTTAGTTAGTATAATATTAGTTATCAGATACAATAATATAACTTTCTCCCTGTGGATTCGATCCTGACTTCCCTGACTACGTGTTAGTGGACCTTAGGTTATTTTTGATAAGGTGATACGACTTTAGCCTGTCACAGTTCAAAATCACTTTTCCCATGACCGATTGGTTTATCTCGACGTTCTCTACAAGCCACACAATAAAATATATTGTCTTTGGCACATATTGCCCGGCTAAAACTATCGAAAATGATACGTTATGGAATTATTTGAATCTATATTACTACTTTTCCCTTCCCTTGGCTTTTGCTTGGGGATTTTAATGAAATAATGTCTCCTCAAGACAAATTGGGGGGACCCCGCTCAAATCAAGTCAGCTTCAACGATTACGTTCCCTCCTCGTTAATTCCAACACCATTGACATTCCATGCCTCCAGCAGGCATACTCTTGGAGAGTTATACATAATAATAATCTCATTTTCGAACGAATTGATAGTGTTGTTTGCCACAGCTCGTTTTATGACGATTTTAGCAAAAGTACCATTTTTATGGTACTTTCACAGTCTCAAATCATGCTCCAATAGTCTTCTCCTCCAATGAAGAAGACTGTAATCGGCCACCTCCATTCTGGTTTCAAAATTTTTGGACGTTAGATAAGCTTTCAAACTCTATTGTTAAAAAGAACTGGAATTTTCAAATTACAGGCTCTCGATTCTTTCGCATTTAACAAAAACTCATGCATATTAAAATCGATTATAAAGCTTGGGCTAAGACCAACAATAGACACATGACCAATAAACTAGTTACAAATGATGAAAAAATAAAAGAATTACAACTAAAATTATGGCACCAACCTTTCAATGATATTTTAATCGGTTTTTTCACCATATACCCCCCAACAAATTGAAAAATTCACCATATACCCTCAATGTTTCAAATATGCACCATATACCCCTGACTTTTCAAAATTGTTCACCAAATACCCTTTTCCTAACTGCCATTAACTCACTGTTAGATGTATTTACAATTTTACCATCATTAACCTCTAACCCTAAACCCTAATTCTAACCCTAACCCTAATTATAATCCTAAACCCTAACCCTCTAAACCCTAACCCTAGACCCTAACCTTCCCATTACCCCCTCCCCCACCCCGCTGCCCCTACCCCCACCTCTCGCAGGCGCCCCTCCCTCCCCCACCACCTCATCTGCCCCCACCCCCACCTCCCGCATCCCCCTCCCTCTCCCACCCCAACCGCCCTCCCTCCTCCCCACCTCCAAGATCCCCCCTCCCTCCCCCACCTCGGTTGCCCTCCCTCCTCCCTCCCCCCCTGAGACCCTCTCCCTCCTCCACCCCAAGAACCCCTCCCCTCACCCCCGTCACGAGCCCGAACCCCACCTCTCCCCCACCCCCGTCGCGAGCCCATAACCCACCCCCTCCCCCCACCCCGTCGAATTCCCCCTCCCCACCCCCACCCCCGTCGAATTCCCCTGTCAAATCCTACCGCAATTCAATTCTTTTCGCGAATCCTGCTGCAATTCGATTGTTTTTCGCGAATCTCACAACTCTTTCATCACCGATTGCGTTTAATTTCCGCAAATATGCATATTCAATTCACTCTAAAAAATTCGAACTTCACTACTTCGACGGGGTTGATTTCGTGCGTTAATTTCGACGGGGTGGGGGAAGGGGTGGGATTCTAGGCATCGAATCGATGGGGTGGGGGGATGGAGGGGGCTACTGAGGGGGGGGGGGGAGGGCGCAAAGGCAAAGTGGGGGAGGGAGGAGGAGGCTGCGGAGGTGGGGGAGGGGCAATGGGGTGGAGGATGGGGAGGGCGGCTTGGGTTAAGGAGGGGGAGGGCGGCTGGGGTGGTGGGAGGGGGGGAAGGGGTGGTCGGAAGGTTAGGGTTTAGGGGGTTAGGATTAAGGGTTAGGGGTTAGGATTAGTGTTAGGGTTTAGGTAAAGTTAGGGTTTAGAGCACCATTATTGATGATTGAAAAATAAGATCATCCCACTATCTTTCTAACTTTCTCTCTCTAAAAAATTACATCCCATAATCTTTTCCCACTTTCTTCTTAACAATGAACCAAAAAAAAGATCATCCTAACTAATTTTACCTACCCAACTACTTTTTTACCCCACCCAACTATTTTTTCTCTCTCATCACCCCACCACCACTATACAATATTTTTATTATTTACTTTTTAATAATATTTAATATTTATTACTAATCGATAAAAAAATTAATTAAATAAATACATAATTAGCGGTTTAGCATTAACTAAATTAAATGCACAAAAAAATTGTTTATTTTTTTAGAGTGTAAAAGTAGAAGATATTTCATATAAAATAAGCATAATTATAGAAAATTAGTAAATAGCTAGAAAAAAAAATTGTCCAAAATATTACAAAATGGGTCTCTATTTATAGATCTCTGAAAAATAGAGCCATTGGTAATTTTTTTTATTTTTTTTGGCTTTGTATTTTTTAAGATATTGCATTTTTAATATTTGTAATTGTATTATCTCTCTCACACTTGTCAAATTCTGACACGCACGTCAGAAAATCTGACACATGCGTCAGAAATCTTACCAAAAGTAATTTTTTTGGCTTTCCCCAAGCCAAAACGACGAGTTTTGGCTGAAGCTCAGCCAAAACTCGTCGTTTTGACTGTGGGAAAGCCAAAAAAAATTAGTTTTTGTCAGATCAGGCGGTGGGTCCCACTCCCACGCCTGATCAAGGTTTCACTCGTCCCATACCATTTTTTTTTTTCCAAACAACACATGATCTTTGTTTCAATCATCAATAAGAGGACCCAAATAAGATCAAGTACTTGATCTTATTTTTTCAATCATCATTAAGGATGCCCTTAGTGGAAAATTGTACATTACTGTAACGGTGACTTAACATCTGTTACCAAAAAGGGTATTTGGTGAACAGTTTTGAAAATTAGGAGTATATGGTGCATATCTGAAACATTGAGGGTATATGGTGAATTTTTCAATTTGTCGAGGGTATATGGTGAAAAAACCGTATTTTAATTAAGCATATCAATCGGTTGATTACCCAAAGGGAGAAACTTCTTCTCTTTAACCAAAAAGCTTGGGGATGTTCTGCTAGAAAAACATGGTTAGCTCAAGGGGATCACAACTCTCGCTTCTTTCATAACAGAATGAAAAAAATCTATGGCTAACATGACTGTTTTTAGACTAAAAATAAGTTAGGACAATGGGTTGACTCCCATGACGACCTAACACAACTGTCGTCTGACTCCTTTAAGAGTTGATTTCACTTCGCCCACTCTACTATCAGGAAAATTGATTTGAGTTTTCTCCACCCTTTTGTTTCTCAGACTGATATGGACTCTTTACTTAAGCCTGTCACGGCAGAAGAAATAAAAGATGCTTTCTTTGATATTAACCCACTAAAAGCTCCTGGATCCGATGGATTTGGGGGAAAATTCTATCAGTCTTATTGGCCCATCATTGAAAAAGAACCGGCCCTTGTCGTTTAAAGTTTCTTCTATCATGGTAAGTTGCCTCCATCGTTGAACCACACTTTGATAACCCTCATTCCAAAAAAAGAGGCTCCTGAATCCCCAGATTATTTCAGACCAATTAGTTTAATTAACACTATTTACAAAGCAATTTCGAAAATCCTAGTTAATCGCCTCCGTCCTATTCTGCAACGGGAAATTAGTCCCCTTCAAAATGCCTTTACTCATGATCGCTCTATTCATGACAATCTTTTGATTGCACAAGAGGCTCTCAATACATTTCAAAAGTCTCAAAACAAAACAGGGTGGTGTGCTCTAAAATTAGACATGGAAAAAGCTTATGACCGGATAGAGTGGGACTTTCTTTGGCAAATTCTCCAGGCTTTTTGTTTTACTTCCACTTGGATCCTATGGATTAAGGAATGTGTTACTAATGTTTCCTATTCAATCAAAGTCAATGGCCAACCTTCCCCTTGGTTCCGACCCTCTAGGGGTCTGCGACAAGGTGACCCCCTGTCACCGTACCTCTTTATTTTATGTATGGAAGTTTTCATCTCGAAACTATCTCTTCAAAGTCAATCTCAAGATTCAGGTATTGGATTTAAGTTACACCCTAGAACAACAAACATTCCTTGCCTAATGTCTGCTGATGACAACAAACAAAACAGGGTGGTGTGCTCTAAAAATAGACATGGAAAAAGCTTATGACCGGATATAGTGGGACTTTCTTTGGCAAACTCTCCAGGCTTTTGGTTTTTGACAGGATAAAGTCGTATCACCTAATCAAAAGTAATCCTAAAGTCCTCTAACAAATAGTAGTCAGGGAAGTAGGGTCGAATCCACAGGGAAACAGTGTTCTTTTCCTAATTGTCGATCAAATCTAGATTATAGGGAACGAGTGTTTGGTTGTAATTATACTAAACTAGACAATAATTATATCAAGAATATCAATAATAAAGAGTCTAGGGCGTAGGTTCACCAATGAACAATATTCCAGGATGAAACACAACGATCAATAATGAATAACGCAGTCAACAGGTTGATTTCCTCTCTCGAGTCGAAATTAACCATAGAATGATATTAACAGGCTCTCGCATTTTATTAATACCAACTCTACCTATTGAAACTAGCCTTAATATCAAGTTTATACTTCTCGGCGCATAACCTAATATTGCAATACTATAACAATCAAATCTGGCCAAATCGGATTGAATAGAGATAATACATTCAATAGGAATCAACATACATCATCAAAAATCAATACTTTATAAACATCCCTTCATAAATATTCATGGATCCTCTTAACCCTAGAAATAAACTACTCAATCATAATTAAAGAAAACATATTCATGATGAAACAAGTAAACATGGTGTATCAATAATCAAAGATTGAATAAGAATAACAAGAGAAGAGAAGAAATACCAATGTAAAACAATCACGCAAAAACCCAAAATTCTATTGAAAATCCAATGTAAAAATGGCAAAGAGTAATACTATGGTTCTTGAGTAATTATAGTGTGCTTAGAAAACTAAAACTGAAACTATCATATAAAAACATCCTCCTTCAACCCTAAAAGGATAAATATTTATAAGAAAATAAGAGTCAGCGCAACACGCGCTTAAAACTCCTTAAAAATCGCCCCCTGGCTGTCGGGGCGGATCCCTCACGGTCGGGCGGTTGACAGGTCAAACCCCGTAGAAAAAGTAAAACAGCGATCCGCCCGGCCGGGCCCGCAAGAAATACCAAAATTGCTCATTTTCAAAACTTCATAACTTTCTCGTCTCTCGTCGAAATTCAACGTGTGACCAGTCGTTGGAAAGCTCTTCAAGTATACTTTCCAACCCAATTTGAATCAATCCATTATCATTTGTGTATCAAAAGTTAAGAATAAAAGAGTATACAAGAGTCAGTTTTGGCACTTCTTTCAGCAATGCTTTGCTTCATTCTAGCCCAAATTCATCCCAGAGAGATGTTTTGTGATCCTCATGCAATCTACGTTCTTTATTCATGTTTGCTTATGACGCAGTCGGAAAGATTCAAAGAAAAGCAAGCGCTAATCTTTAACAAGAACAGACAGATTTACAAGCGATAAATCTGTAGAAACTCCAGAATCCACTAGAAAAGAGTAAAAACTCAGAAATATTATTAAAGATCAAAAACTGCCTCCTAATGATGACCTAATAATGTTTAAATAGTTAAAACAAAACCCTAATACGGAAATAAGGAAATAATAAAATCCGAAAATAATTAAAATGCTGTTTTCGGGCCCTAAACGAACTCGGATGGCTTCAAAAGCCTATCGATCACAGCATAGCAGTGAGTTTGACTCGTTGGCCCGTTTCGCTTCCAGAAAGGTATTATAATAAGCAATCTGACTCCGGAGGTCTGATTAGTAGAAATCATTTCAAGCTATTTTGACGAACTTCTTCGTCGAACTTATCCGCTAACCTTCCTACGTCAGCTTAACTCAAGATTAGCCAACCATAGTCTATTTGCATTAATATCACCTGAAATTCATCAAAACAAGCAAACGGAGAGCAGTATAGCCAAACTTGAGTAAATCATGCAAATATGCACCTAAATGCTCTCATTTGAACTTGAAATGCAACCTAAATGAACCTAAAATCTATGTATAGATATGACTCATCAGTTTTGCTTCCATTTGGATCCTATGGATTAAGGAATGTGTTACTAATGTTTCCTATTCAATCAAAGTCAATGGCCAACCTTCCCCTTGGTTCCGACCCTCTAGGGGTCTGCGACAAGGTGACCCCCTATCACCGTACCTCTTTCTTTTATGTATGGAAGTTTTCATCCGGAAACTATCTCTTCAAAGTCAATCTCAAGATTCAGGTATTGGATTTAAGTTACACCCTAGAACAACAAACATTCCTTGCCTAATGTTTGCTGATGATAGCCTTTTATTTTGCAAACCAACTAGCTCAGCTTGTAGAAATCTAAAAACCGTCCTTGATGACTTCTTTGGTCTTTCCGGCCAATTAGTGAATTTCCATAAATCTTCTATTATTTTCTCTAAAAAGGTTTCCTCCAACAGGAAAACGGCTCTAGCTAGTCAATTCAATATGATGCCTAATTCTTCTCTAGAAAGGTACTTGGGAATCTTCTTTTCTTCCCATCATCCTTCTAAAGCTGACCTCGCTAATATAGTCAAAAGACTGATAAAAGGATTAACGTCTGGGAATCTAGTATTCTGTCCAAAGATGGCATGCTCACCCTTATTCAGAGCAATCTTGAAGCTCTGCCGTCTTATACTTGTGCCTCCACCATGCTTCCTCCGGATTTAGCTAAATCCATTGATACTTTTCACAGGAAATTTTTCTGGGGACAAAATAAAGGCAAAAATGCAACGCCTCTTATTGCGTGGTATAAAATTTGCACTCCCAAAGTGCAAGGTGGTCTTGGCCTAAGAAAAACGCTTCCTATGAATAAAGCTTTTATAGCAAAGTTGGGTTGGAAAATACTTACGAAACTTACTAACTTATGGGTGAAATTATTTACAGAAAAGTATCTAAAGGGCCAATTCTTTCGTTAGTTGTAAACCAAAAACACACGATTCTCCATATGGAAAAAAATCTTACTCCAAAGGTCTCTTTTGCAAAAAGGAATAAGGTGGAAAATAGGTGATGGTTCCCAAATTCTTTTTTGGCTTCACAACTGGTGTACCGATGAAAATTTAATGGAAAAACTTAAATTATCAGAAAACCAGGTTGTTCCTCATCTTCGTCTAAACGACTTCATTCTTCCCAACAGGACTTGGGATTTTGACAAACTAAAACTCTTGCTGCCCGATGCCATTATTAACTGCATCAAAGGTATTCCCATTCCGGTAAACCCCTTTCCGGATGAGCCTATTTGGGGTCCTAGCTCTTCAGGCTTATTTACTGTAAAATCCGCTAACTGGCTAGCTCATAATCTCACTCCAAGTCTAAAAAAATGGCCACACCGTTGGATTTGGAAGCTTGATGTCCCACCCAAACTGAAAATTTGCATGTGGCAAATTTGTCACAACAGTCTTGGGGTTAGAGTTATACTTGCTAAACGCAACATAATTCCTTTCAACCACTGTGCTTTTTGTAACACACATGAAGAATATTTAGACCATCTTTTTGGGGGGTGCCATCATCTTAACGCCCTTTGGCAGATTCAAGATTTAAAGGATTGGGTACCTCACACCTTACACCGGTCTACTCTTCTAAATACGTTTTCTAAAATAAGACATGATAGGCCCTCCACTATCAAATTTGTTTTCCTTATGTGGAGTATTTGGAAGGAAAGAAATTATATTATCTTTCATAATGCGTCTTTTAATGTTTACAGGATTTTGCATAAAGCAAAATTTCAGAATGGAGTTTGAGGAATGCAGTTGACGTCTGCATATCCTCTGGTTCCCCGTTTTCTCCTTCCTCTCTTCCTCATTCCACTCTGGTCTCTTCCTCATCCTCGTTGCTTGGGAGCCACCTCCCACCTCCTTCTTCAAACTCAACTTCGACGGCTCGGTTCGTGGTACTTCAGCAGCAGCAGGTGTTATCATTAGAGATGCTGAGGGGAACCTCCACAAAGTTGTTGCTTTCAACCTTGGCTCCTCTTCCGTTTTCATTGCGAGGCAACCGCACTCCAACAAGGGCTCGCCTAGCTATCCGGAACAATATTCGTCAACTCCAAATTGAAGGTGATAATCTTATGGTCATCAACTCAGTAAAAGGTATATGGTCTCCTCTGTGGCAGATTGCTCATATCATCCAGGATATCCAAGCTCTTCTTCGCTATTTATCTTCGTGGGCTATTCGTCGTGTCTACCGGGAAGCAAACAAAGCAGCAGATTGGATCGCCAACGTCAATCATTTAGTTGATTCTCAGTTTAATATAGATTATTGTACTCATTCTGCTCTTCACTCTATTCTTGTAAATGATAAGGTTAGAGCTCCCCTCGTGCGTTTCTATATCCTGCCTCAAAGAGCATGACTTGGTAAACTTAATTAATATTATTAATTGATCTGAGAAATTATCACTCATAAACAAAAAAAAAAAATTAATTATGCAAGCTAAGATGTGTGAAATTATAATATGTTTTTTATTGGCACTTACAGAACCATAGACGGGAATCGATAGAGGTGGGCGTGAGCCGGGCCACACGCGGGGAGGCCCGACACGATTTGGGTCCAAACCGGTCCGAGCCCGGTTGAGGCTCGGCCCGGCCCGTTGTCCGCTCTATGGGTCGTGGGCCTGCCACGGTTAAGAAATTTTATTTTAGGCCCACACCGGCACGAGACCGCCTATATGGCCCGTGGGCCGAACGCTCATTTTCTTTGTTTTTTTAGCTTAAAACTGCCAAGAATCCAAAAAAAAAAAACATAAAACGCCGGCTAGGCCTGCAGGCCCGTAGATAAAATTTGGAAATTTCAGGACCAGGACGGCACAGCCCACCACTCACGGGCTCGGGCCCGGGCCGCCATTTCCTCAAGCCTGTGAACAGGCCCGGCCCATGCCCCGGTCTAGGCATCGATATACAAGAATATAATCTCAGAATTTTACGATATCTATCAACTAAGCTAACTAACTCAAAATTAGGGGTGTTCGCGGTTTGGGTTGGTGCAGTTTGGGATGTAACCCAACCCAAACCGCAAATATACGGTTTGACATTTTCCCAACCCAAACCGCACCGCACCGCACTTTTGCCAAAACCAACCCATACCGAACCGCGCAAAACGGTTTGGTGCGGTTTAAACCATTTTTTCCTTCGCGATATTAATTTTGTAATCTAAGAGTAAAAAACAAATTGTTAATAAATATAAAGAGTCCAAGTAAATATGAAGTTGGCTTCATAAATAATAATTTATCAAAAGTGTCCAAGTTTTGTACCTCAAACTTCTTTTTTCAGTTGTATACTTGTATGCCACGTTGTCAAGTGTATTTAAAAAATATAAAATAGATAAAAAAAAATTTAAAAAATCATAGAAAATTGCGGTTTACGGTGCGGTTTTGGTTTACAAAAATTAAAATCCAACCAAACCGCAAATCGCGGCTTGCTTAAAATCATAACCCAAACTGCAATTTTGAAACCGCAAACCAACCCAAACAGCGAAAAAACGGTTTGGGTTGCGGTTTGGTGCCTTCCAGAGTCTCCAGACGGCATTCTGAACAGCCCTACTCAGAATATGTTCATTGATTAAACTCACTCCATAATAGACATATACTCCCTCCGTTTCTTTTTAATCTACACACTTTCATTTTTGGCCTGTTTCTTTTTAATCTACACACTTTTTGCTTTTTTTTTATTTTTGGTAACATGTTACATCTACTTTCTCCTCTTTTTCCACCCATATCATCCACTTTTTAATATTTTAACCCACTTTTTAATTTCTCTCTCTCACTTTTCAATTTCTCTCTCCACCTTTTCAGTTTCTCTCTCATACTTTTGCACTTTCTCCTTGGTTCTCCCCCAAAGTGAAGTGAGTAAATTAAAATGAAACGGAGGGAGTATATATAAGGGGAAGGGGTGGTTTAGTAAAGTTTAATTTATTGAATACATTAAGTACATGACTACCAAGTACTAGACCTGGTTATTGGGCGGGGCGGGTCAGGGTCAGTGCGGGTCGGAAGTGGGTTGGGTGATAAGAGGGTCGCCTCATAAAGGGTATGTTGCGGGTCGGGCCAAATGGGTAGCCGGTCAATAATGGGCGGGTCAGTAAACGAGCAAGAAAAACAAGGAACAAAGAGAGCCAAAAGTGAGTATAAATGAATGCGAATCCGTATATGTAATTGTTTTTACAAAACCTATTTTATTTATCAAAATTATTGGGTTTCTTTGTTGGTCCTATAATGGCCCTGTGCAATAATGACCCTGTCCAATAAAGCGCTGCCTAATAAAAGCCCTGTAAATTTGACCCTAACCCTTTAGCCATTGGGATACCCTGTCCAATGTCCAGGTCTACCAAGCACCAAATAGAGAAACAAAAAGGCCAGATTCTAATTAATAAGTTAGTAGTTTTAGGTAGAGGTGTCAAAAACTGGGCCGACCCACTGGTGAACCCGCATCCGACCCAGACCCAACATGTTCGGAGCCGAGAGTTGTCGGGTGGAAAGCCGACCCATTCCGACCCAGCGTCCACCCGTGCCCAGTTCAACCCGTGGAATTGGCAACCCAACCTGAATTGGGCCGACCCAGGTGGACCCGTGGCCAGTTACACCCGTGAACAACGACACAGACCCAACATGTTTCCGACTCAAAACTAACCCGCACCCAACTTCACCCAAAGAATGACCCAGCTTAAACCCACCCGGACTATCACCCAATCCAGTTGTGACCCAACCCAGTTAGCAACCGACCCAGTTGTGACCCAACCTAGTTATTACCTACCCAGTTATCACCCAACCCAGTTACCACCCGACCCAAAAGCATTTTGACCCAATACAACCCAACCCAGTTATCACCCAACCCAGTTACCACCCGACCCAATTACCACCCGACCCAATACCATTCCGACCCAATACAACCCGACCTAATACAACCCGACCCAAAACCATTCCGACCCAGTTTTCTTCCTCTCATTACAACTATGTAATATGTATGAGTAGTAACTAGTAAGTTATAATCAGCTATTAAAAAAAGAACAATGTTATGGGAAAAAAAGTGTTACAAAATTATTCCATTGTACCGAATTATTGCCATGAAACTAAGGCAGAAATATGTTGAAGTGAAGATTATATAATGTATAAGTTATTGTTATTTTTGTTAGTAATTTGTTTCCCAAATCCATTTTTCCTTTAAAGAGTAAATTAAAGCTATATATTATAAGGCTCATAGGCCATACCCAAACAAAAACTTTGGCTAATATTATAAGCCTCATAGCCCAAACAAATAGTTCCTTTGCCCCTTCATCCTCTTGTTTATCCCAAAATGCACTTAAAGGTTTAAAGTTATTAATAGTATAGTCGCAGCCTCGCAGGCTTGCGGTCATTGCCTCACATTGATACATTACGATCATTTTGAATTTGAAGGTGCATAGTTAAATTATTCTTAGATGAAGCCATGAAGGTGCATAGTTAAATAGTTGAACTCAAAAGTGTATTGAATTTGAAGGGATATTGGAGAGAATAAGACAAGTAAATTAGGAAAAATAGAAAACTCTTATATTCATATAATAGTATAATGTTTACAAGATAAAGTACACTTACAAATGAATAACGTACATATGAAAATGAGTAAGGTTAAACTCTAAAGTAAAAAAAATTACAAAATGACCACCAACAGTAGCAACATCGGAAATCAACCACCTGCAGCAGCAGCAACACACAAGCACGAGTAGCAGCATTAGAGCACCAGCAGCAGCAGCCGACCACCACCACCACCACCAGCAGCAACAACAGACTAGCAAGCAGAAGAACGGACCAAAGAACAACAAGCCAACAACAAGACCGCAACAGCCAACGAAGGTAGCAAAACCCCCAAAAAAACTCCCAAAGAAAACCATATAGCAATAGCAGTTTATAAGTGTCAATTTTAAACAAGTAAATATTGCAAAGATAAGAAAATTTAATTTACTTTTAAAAAAAACTCCCAAAGAAAACCATATAGCAATAGCAGTTTATAAGTATCAAATTAACAAGTAAATATTGCAAAGATAAGAAAATTTAATTTACTTTTAAAATCAATAATGGCTCTCAGGTACACAAGTTGACCTCATCATCGAGCACTCGACTCTAATTAACAACACAAACTTCACAACACAAGAAAGCCAGCAAAAGTGACACGAGCATCCACAATTCTTTGTCTTTTAAATAATATCAAACCAATTTTACCAATCAAGTGCATATCATGTCCAATAAGACAAAAGAAAAGTAGCTCCACATCGTGACACTTAGGGCAAAACATGTTTGTAAAGTAAAATGTAGCCAAAAAAGAGTCGCAAACAAGTCAACAACCAATGATCTTTGCGCAAGGGACATTTATTAAGCAAAAGGATATAGAACTAAACCAAAGTCCAAACCCAACAATTTTGTTTAGGGTTAGGGTTAGGGTTCAGGTCTAGGATTTGGGTCTAGGATTTGGGTCTAGGGTTTAGGTTTGGGTCTAGGGTTTAGGTTTGGGTCTAGGGTTAGGGTTTGAGCCTAGGGTTAGGGCTTGGGTTTGGGTTTAGGGAAACCCACAACACAACAAACCCACCCTAGAACACAACAAACCCAACCCAGAACACAAGCAAACCCAACCCCAAACACAAGCAAACCCCAAACACAAACAAACCCCAAACACAAACAAACCCCAGCACACAACCAACCCACAAACACAAACCCATAAACAAACACAATCTTAGAACACAACCATTAAACATTTTCAATAGGCCACAACACAAGGCCAGAACAATAACCATCAACCAACCACCATCAATGAACCATCATCAAATATTTTCAATAGGCCACAACACAAGGCCAGAACAATAAACATCAAGCAATCACCATCAAAGAACCATCACCAAACATTTTCAATAGGCAACAACACAAGGCCGAACAATAAACATCAAACCACCACCATCAAACAACAACCATCAAACAACAACAGCAACACAGATTAAGAAATTGAATCATAATCAATATCAGTAGGCTCGGTCTCTTTAACAACGTCAAGAGACTCCTCATCCTCAATTTTGGCAAGTAACAAGAGCCTCAACATTTTTGGGCAGCAAACGTGTGCGATACTTTGTAAAAATTCTGCCCCCCCCCCCATACTAAATGAAGACTCGGAGGCCACAGATGTAATGGGGATAGCCAACACATCTCTAGCCATCCAAGACAAAATAGGATAAACTCCCACATGCGTTTTCCAATAGGCCAAAACATCAAAATGGTCATCTTGGTTAGCGGGAGCATGAGGGGCACTGAAATATGATTCCATATCATTTTCAATACCCCTACTAGCAGCAACATTGGCACCAAAACTCTAAAAAGCAGCAAACAAAATAGTATCACAAAACTATTAACAATCACAAACTGTAAAGTAATCATGAATCAATCAAATGTTACACATAGTAGCCAACCTTTCCAAGGCCGGCCTTCTTAAAAGGACGGGCAATCGACCTTGCAAAACTTGGAGTGGATGAATCAGAACCGGTAGTCATAGAAGATGTAGTGGAAGAGGGTTGGAGTTGACTCAATTGAAAGTGAGAATAAACAGTAGCATAGTGCGTGTACAACTCAGTAAAGGCATCAACCGCCTCTTCAACCTTACCATCAAGATGTTGGGGCAAATAAACAGTAGCATACAACTCATGAACAAAGTTTTTTTTTGTAATGGGGATCAAGCATGATAGCAATAGTAAGAATCAAAGAATAATTTTCCCAATACTTGTTAAATTTTTCATACATAGGAGCAGCCATAAGACGAATAGAATCAGTTGGTTTTCTTTAGCATAAAACAAAAGACTTTCAATCAAAACAATGTTCTCAACATATAGGTTGGCAAAGGGGTAATCGAACCAGAAAAAAGACAAGTAATATCATAAAAAGGTTCAAGAAAATCACAAAGTTTTCCATTCGAATCGATTAGAGAAACATCTAAACCATGCTCAAGTAAACAATATCTATCTACAGCCTCCCTAGCTTCTAAACACCTACGGAGCATAAGAAAGGTAGAATTCCAAATGAGTACGAACATCACCAATCAATGAACCAAAAAAATCGGTATTCACATACTTCACACAATCATCAAACCTCTCTTTCCTAATGTTTGAAAAAGAAACATATGTAACAACTTGTTGCAACTTCAAAACAGCTTTTATCCATAAACTTAAAACCAGCTTGGACAATCGATTTAATATATGGGCGTAACATCTTACATGAAAAAAACTTACCAAAACAAGGCAACAAATTAGTTCTATTCAAGTCCCTAACCATCTCTTGAATCATAACATCATTGGCGAGTAGCATTATCACAAGTCAAAGAAAACACTTTATCTCTAATATTACACTCATCAAACAAATCAAGAGTAAACTTACCCAACTCCTTACCAGTGTGGGACCCAGGAAAATGTCTATATACAAGAATTTTAGAACGCAAAGACCCAAGAGTTATCAACATAATGAGCAAATCAAAACAAGAAAACTAACATTATTAAGTGCGGACCACAAATCACAAGTACACCACACTTTTCCTTCTAAGTTACCTATAGTTGTCTTTAATTGAGCTTTAAGAGCAACAAAATAATTAGTGCGGTGCTTAAGCATAGTATTCCTAGAAATATGCTTCACGTTAGGATTTAAGTAAGAAAGCAATTCTCTATGCTTAGTATGCTCAACAATCAACGGTAGATATGCATGACACATAATAGCTTCAAAGAAACATACGACGTAAAAGTTTTTTGATCATAATGCCCCCCAGCCGAGTAGCTTATACTTTTAAGTAAGCTTCACACTTCTCTAAATGTTTATTTTGGTTATTAGTACCTTGGGTTCCCTCAAAGACGATAGGTCTTAGCATTACAATGCTTACATGTAGAAAATATCTTACCATCTTCCTTCTTAAACAAGGTAAAGTGCTTGCCAAACCTTGGTTGTACGCCTCCCAAACAGGAGGGGGTCATGGGTTTGGGGAGAAATGGTTTCCTCCTCAACAGAAAGGGAATTGGACCCAATAATGGAGTCCAATGTCAACTGATCAACTGAAAAATAAATTCACACATTTAAAGTTTAAACAAGGCATAGTCTAGACAAGTCAAGTCAAGTCAAGTCAAGGTCAAGGTCAAGGTCAAGGTCAAGGTCAAGGTCAAGGTCAAGGTCAAGGTCAAGGTCAAGGTCAAGGTCAAGGTCAAGGTCTGGTCAAGGTCAAGGTCAAGGTCAAGGTCAAGTCGGGTTAGGTCAAGGTCAAGTCAAGGTCGGGTCAAGGGTTTAGGGTTAAGGGTTAAGGTTAAGGGTTAAGGGTTTAGGGTTTAGGTTAAACCCTCAACACAAACCCAGAAACACAAACCTAGAAAACCCATAACCACAAAACCCATAAACACAAAACCCAAGCCAGAAAACACAAGCCCAGAAACGTAAACATATACAAGAACAAACATGATACATGATATACAAGAACAAACAAATATGATACAAGAACAGTAAAAAAAGTAACATACAAATATATTGAAATTAAAAACTAATATAGTTTAGGGTTTAGGGTTTAGGGTTTAGGGTTTAGGGTTTAGGGTTAAACCCTCAACACTAACCCTAAACAGAAACCCTAAACACAACCCCCTAAACGCACAAACCCAGAAACACAAAACACAAAACCCAGAAACACAAAACCCAGAAACACAAAACCCATCACACAAAACCCATAAACAGAAGCCCGGAAACAAGCCCAGAACACAAGCCCAAAAACATTACTTAATACTTAGACTTAGACAGTAAACAATTAGGTTAGTCATTACTAGCATAAAAAAAAAATTACATAAGTCTTAACATGTCATCTCGAACAAGCCCAGAACATAAATCTTAACACAAGCCTGGAAACAAGCCCATAACACAAGTTAGGTTAGTCATCTCGAACCCAACCATGTGAACAACACCACCACCAGCCATTTCACCACCAGCCCAAAACCCAAACCCTTAACATGTCATAAACCCAAAACACAAACCCAAATCAATAAACACAAACCCAAATCAATAAACACTAAAAACCCGTACCCATAAAACACGAACCCTAAACAAATCAAACCCTAACAAAAAGGCGGACCTAGATACTTAGATTGTTAAACATCAACGAGAAATCACAAACATGAAATCACAAACATCAAACATGACAAAAAAAAACAGTATTAAGATCGAAAAATAAATGAAATCACAAACATGTCATCACAAACATGTAACATAAAATTATAAATGACAAAAAATCAGAAACAGAATTTCACAAACATCAAACATGTAAAGTTGTAAACAAGTCAGAAACCCTAAACAATTCAAGTTAAGAATTTAATATACAATTATACATGACAAATAATAACGAACATAGTAGATCTCACATATGACTAAAAATAAGATACAAATAAAAAATCAGTATTAAGATCGAAAAATAAACTTGATATTCCTAAAAAATTCTAGATCTCACATATGACAAAAAAAATCAAAAAATACATGAGATTCCAGTAGATCTGCAAACTGGACCAGCACATAATCCCACATTCACATGCAAGCAGATCTACCTAATTCTAAAAAAAAATGAATTCTAGAACTCTAGAAGTGTAGAACACTTACCTGGTGGTTGCGACATACTGTTTTTAAATATTAAATTTGCTTTTTTTTTTGCTTCTTTTTGCTTCTTTTTTCTTCTTTTTTGCTTCTTCTTTTCCGACGATCACCATCTTTTTTTCCGACGATATTCACTTTAGAGAAATGAGAAATTTTAAAGATAAATATGAAAGAAGCAAAGAAAATAAGATAGAGATAGAGAAAATGAGAGAGTAATAGAGAATTAGAGATTGATCGAAAAAAAGAGGCGAAGAAATCTCAAACAGGGGAAGAAAATCTGAAAGAAGCGAAGAATTTTTAGGGTTTTTTTAGGGTTTGGAAGGGAGAGGAATAGAGGATGAGAGATTGAGAGGGAATGGCGGATGAGGGAGAAAATGAGGCGAAGAAATGAGGCGTGTGAGGTTAAAAATAGGTTTATATACTAGGGATTAGGGTGGAGGTTTAGGGTTAAATTTCTGATTCAATCTCAACCGTTGGATTTAATCATTGAGTGGCTAAGATTCATTTTAGTGAGTTAATTTTAGATTTTTAGATTTCTGATTTTAGAGATTAAAGAAATGAAGGTTCAAGGGCTCAGATTTAATATTAGCTAATCAATGGTCTCAAACCAAGATCCTTTACATATTTTTTTGACCAATGAACATCAAGAGTGACCAAGCACATGGATTTCAAAATCTCAATGGTTGGATTTACTCTTTCTGAAATCAAATGGTTAAGGTTAAGTCTTAAGAGTTGTTAAGACAAGCAATGCTTTTTTCTAGTTTTTATATTTATAATTCTACATTTTTTAATACCGATTGTAATTATAGTATTGATTTGTAAATTTGTTTAGTAATTACTAATTAGTAATATTATAAATTAATAAAAATTACAAACTTCAGAAGTTTAATTACTATTTTTAATTATAAACAAGATGATTCATGTAAAAATTATTATGAATGAATAATGATGTATTGATGTGAAACAGTGAAAGTAGAACTGTTAAGTATGAAATATGAATGTATGATTATTTAAGTAATGAAATAGACGGATTCCTACTATGACTTTTGATTAAGGTCCACAACGATACGTATGATTAAGTTGCTATACGACGATACGTATAGCAACTTAGTATCTTACTGTCTTTTAAGATCCAAAACTGAAACATCAACGATGAAAGTCGATCAATCTATTCTAAATTTCTAATGATGCTTTGATTATTGTTAAAACCGTGTAATAACATCGATGATCAATCTTATGATCATTTGATGGTTTTGACTTTTGATTAATGTCGAAGACAATCAATCTTATGATCATTTGATTAATTAATTTATATCAAGATTGTGAACCTTAACTTAACGAAATTCGATCATATTCATCCTCTACTAATATAGTGTATGATTATGTATCATCTTCATATGACATATTGACATATTCGATTAAGTGATTAACGTTGATCATTGTTACTTCACTACTTGTTGAGTTGTTCCATGAACGATGAAAGTCTAACTCTTTTTAATTTGTTGCTATATAGTGACTCATTCAGACTTGAGAGTGTGTATGTCAGTAACTAACAAAATGTAAATGTTTAATAGTCTATTGACTCTAACACTATAAGTCTATAATCAATAATCAGTATGGACTATGGAGTATGGACTTATGCCTTAAGCCCTTAACAACTTAAATGCTTAACCCTTATGGTTGTTAGTTGTTACTTGTTAGATGTTAGTTGTTACTTGTTACTTGAATACTTATGCAATCATGAATAAGAAAAAGGAATAACCGATACTTAGGCAATAGGCCAATAGCCAATGCCCAATGGTGAATGGCCCAATAATATAAGTATAACTTATAAGTCTTACTTTAGTAACTTTTAAAATTAGTAATATAAGTATCAAACTATTAATGATTCAATGTATTATTACAAAATTCACAATGACTCAATCACAATTCACAATATTAGTATAATTACTATAATGTATCACTATAAAGTATAATCTATATCACAATATCACATGTTATAAGTTTATAACGCATAAGTTATAACAATCTCGACCCAAATCAATACGCCGCCGGTTTGAGATTTCAGCTGATCCAAGAACCAAGTCCTACCGAGATCCGATTAATTCCGACCCGAGTCATTCCGAAAGCCGATTTATTCCGACCCAAGTCATTCCGATAGTCGATTTCTTGAATACTCAATTGATTCCGAAAGTCGATTTATTCCGACCCAATTCATTCCGATATCGATTTCTTCCGACCCAAGTAATTCTGAAATCCGAATTATTCCGACCCAAATCATTCTGAAGCCGATTTATTCCGACCCAAGTTATTCCGATATTGATTTCTTCCGACCCAAATAATCCGAAAGCCGATTTCTTCCGACCCAAGTCATTCCGAAAGCCGATTTCTTCAGACCCAAGTCATTCCGAAAGCCGATTTCTTCCGACCCAAGTCATTCTGAAAGCCGATTTAGGCCGACTTCACCTTATTCCATTCCGACCCAAATTCACCCAACCCAGATACCGGCCGACCCAGTTCCGAGATCCCCTCACCCAGTTGAACCCGACCCAAGTTCACCCGACCCACCCAGTTCCGACCCATGACACACTCTCACCTAGATTATTTCGACCCAAATCATTCCGACCCACGAGCAACAACCCAAACCCACCAGTGACCCAGATTGACACCACTAGTTTTAGGGCTTGCTCTATGAAATAGACACTTGAAAACGATAGTTGTATTGATGCAGAAAACAATCTTCGCGAACCCAAAAGAAAGTTGGTATGAAAAAGTAAAAAGCAATTGGTGAGTCAATTACACTTACACAAACATCCACTGCAGACCAAAACGATGATGCTAGCTTCACAAAAATATCTCTATATTTAACCGCCAAAATAAAATATCTTTATCGATTGGCAGATATTTCTTGCACAGCAGAAGTTTTAAGAACAATACCTTACCGACATTAACATGCTTGTATCTTGGGAACAAAGAAAATATCAAATTATCATTCGAAAATTCTAAATAAGTCCTGTCAATTTTACAAGAACATTACATCAAGAAGAAAAGATCTAAAAAGAAAGAGTTACTTCATCAATTTGGAATTTGCTGCATCATGATTCATGAATAGTATGATTTGAAGTTTGAACTAGTTAGCAAATTAAAAGATGTGAACGGATCTAAAATTAGTAGCTACTTTGTGCATGTAAAACCATTACCCTATTCACTTACGTCAAAATAGTTATTAGACACATTTATTAACTCTTTTGACCCTCAATATGATAAATATGTATAATTCTGTCACTAATTAGCAACCAAAATGACAATCTGCATTTTTTTGAAGCTAATCAAAGAGTCAAATCAAAGGGAATACACGATTTTCATTAACAAATAGTTATATGCTAAATTAAAACTAATCAATACATTAAGTCAAAATCTGAGCATACCTCCGATCGATACACACTAAGACTTCTTTCTTTTCCCCCTATAAAATTAAAGGCTCACAAACAAAATGTATTTATGTTACTTTTTTGGTGCTTAGAGAGTTACAACAATGTAGACAGTGTTTGATATCTTATTATAGTTACCATTCTTACAAGTATTCATTGACTCTAACACACACTCATTGTGAATTAATAATGTTAATTAGTTGAATTCAATACATAACTAAAGGATATAGGCTGAAAAAACACACATATATATATATAGATGTTGGTTAGTATTTAGGCCCTATTCTTTTGAACTTATTTTGTCTGAACAGAACTGAACTTATTTTATTTTTACTGAACTGAACTTATTTTATTTTTGTTGAACTGAACTTATTTTTATTTATTTTTACTAAACTAAACTTATTTTTATTTATTTTTACTGAAAATAAGTCCAAAATTACATGGCCTTAATAGTCATAGATTTGCTCTTTGAAACAGATACTTGAAAAAGATACGTAAATCAATGCAGAAAATCATCTTCGAGAACCCAAAGAAAAGTTGGTATGAATAAGTCAATAGCAATGAGTGAACACCTGCAGCAAAACAAAAACAACGATATTAGCTTGGGAACAAAGACCTCTATGTCGACTGGCAGATATTTCTCCTACACCAAATCTTTAAAGAATAACCGCTTGCCAACTTTGGGAACAAAGAGGATTTAAGAGAATTACTCAAAGATCATAAAAAGTCCTGTCAATTTTACAAGAATTTTATATCAAAAAGAAAAGACAAGAATAAATGCTCCGAAGGTATCCGTTATTCTGGAATTAATTGTAACACTAGTTTTTTGTCTGGGTGTTGCCCGGTTTATTAACATTTGCATGTTAAAAAATATCATCTAATGTTGCATAGCTTGGTTAGAACTTTGATATATTAATAATGATGACTTGAAATGAAACAACTAAAGGGAGAGTGCCACATGCCGCGTAGACTTGCTTATGGACGCTTTTTAATATATTAGTGTAGATTAACGTTATAACTTGCTTCTTTTGTAACAACTAGATGTATATGGAAGTAGAAGATAGGGCACATCCCTGCACTTTTAAAAGAAAAGGTTTATTTGTTTCAAATTATTCGAATAACCTACTTCTATTAGATAAGTTTCAATAATAAGTTTTGAAAAGTTCTAATACCTTATAGAACAAAATGGTTTTTATACGTTCAAATAGGTTCTACTAAACTTTGATAACAATTCTAGATAAGTTCAATAAAAATAAGGTGAAACTCGTGAAAGAAATGTACATTTACTTTAGGCATTTGAAATAGTCATGAGACTATTTTTTTCGACCATCGAAGTTTGGTAGATATGAATTTCTCCATAATTAGCAAACGACACTTAGTCAGCCCTCCATTGCCTTTTGTTTTTAGTGTATAAGGAGTTACAATGTCGTAAAAAGTAGTGATTTAGACAATATTCTACCTTAAGCCTTAAGTACCACTTGAATTTTAACGAATAGAGCCCCGTTAGCACCCACAAAATCCCCATTATCTAGTGTATTGTTTTCCCTTTCCAATATGGAGGCACGATGCATTGAGACACACAGAATACAAGCTCTTGTTCCTAAAATTGGCAATACTTAGGTTGGATTGCAAACACTTTGAAGTAATAATTGACATGAAAACTTATATCAAATTCTAAAAATGCGTGAGGATAACGAAAGGTATACAATTCCAAATATCACCCACCGATTTATCCTACAGACCTACACTCATGAGTCCATGACCCATGAATATAATGCACTAAAACATATACTTTCTCCGTTCTGTTTTAAATGAGATATAAGGTATTGGCACAGGGATTTAGGAGAAACGAGAGACAGAAAGAAGTACTAAATATAGTAACGTTTTATTTATTCTGAAACGGGCTAAAATTATATTTATTTCATTTATTTTAGAACGGATGAAATATAATTTTGCACTATGCAATGACACTTTGCTTACCTGGCACTCAATCTGACAGTGCCACGTGGATGCAAATGAGTGGTTGATCAACCCCTTTTTTTTGGATCATATGATTCAGCATGATGTGGAAAAATCTAAAGATGTCAGAGCAAAACATGTGCAGTTGTGCACAATGCATATATAATAATGGACCAGATGACTCATCGGTGATCAGTCCTCACCTAAAAAATACGAGTCCCACACTTTATAAAAAGGATCCTTTACTCCAACTTCATGCATATGCAGACCATTTATTTTTATCTTTTGTTCCGTTGACTTTAAAATCAAGAAAATTAGAAGCATACTGTAAGTAACTTTCCAAATCTACATTTCCTAGCATACATATTTTACGAGGAAAAAAAAAGAGAGCTAGACAACTAGTTCTTCAACTCACGTACAAGAATGGAAACCCAATTTAACTCAATACATGATTGGCAAAAGTATGAAGTATTATGTTTAATTTACAATCATATAGCACAGTATGCCATCTAAAACAATGACTATAATCGATGACAACGACGGGAAAATTGAGAGACTGGCTGAGTGAGGCATTTATTGGAAGGTCGACATAATATATTGTTACATGACATCATAAGAAAACAACTTGAAGAGTAGTGCACTTTGACACTTTGTCACCTCCCTCTTCAGCAAGGAAGCACAAACAAGTAAAAGAAATCAAAATAAGTTTGCATTTCTCCTCTTCCAAGATATATAAATCGGTTTTTTCACCAAATACCCCTGACAAATAAATTTATTCACCAAATACCCCACTTTTTTCAAAATTCACCAAATACCCCTGACCTTTAAAAAAATTCACAAGATACCTTTATTGACTAACGGAGTTAACTCCGTTAGTCATTAACCCTAATTAATCCTAAAAAATCCTAATTAACCCTAAAAAAACCCTAATTAAACCTAACTAAACCCTAAATAAACCTAAAAACCCTAACTCTCTCTCTCCCTAACCCAACCCCACCCCCCAACCCTAGAGCCACCAACCCACCACCCAACCCCACCCCCCCCCTCCCCCTCCCCAGGCCCCACGCAGCCCCCTCCCCTCGACCTCCCTCACGCCTCCCCTCCCCTCCCCTCCCCTCCCTCCTCCTCCGCCGCGCCTCCCCTCCCGACCACCCCCGCCCCGCCGCGCCTCCCCTCTCGACCACCCCGGCCCGCATCCCCCTCCCCTTCCCCCAAGAAATCGCTTGCCCCACCCCCCCCTTTCCCCCGCGAACTCAATCGCTCCCCTCCCCTCTCCCCGCCGCCACCCCCACACCCCCCCCGCGTCCCCTCCCCATCTCTCACCCCTTCGAATCCCGCGCCTCCTCTCCCCCCACCCCACCCCCTTCGAGCGAATCTCGTGTCTCCCCCTCCCACCCTCGTTTCAAACTCAAAAATAAACGGAGGAGGCGACACTCTCCCACCATTGTTTCGCCCGAAAGAAACAGAGGAGGCGGCACTCTCCCACCGTCGTTTCGCCCGGAAAGAAACGGAGGACGCGTCATAGGAGGGGGATGTGGTTGCCGACGAGAGAGGAGGAGGAGGAGGGGGACGAGGCGCCGACGGCGAGTAAGGGATGGGGAGGGCCGGGATGGGGGGCGTTGGGGGCCGCGGGGCGGGGGCTGGGGTTGGGGTCAGTGGGGTGAAGGGGGGTCAGGTCAGGTTAATTAGGTTTTAGGATTAATTAGGTTTAGGGTTAGTTAGAGTTTTAGGGTTTTTAGGTTTAATTAGGGTTTAATTAGGGTTTAATTATGGGTTTTTAGGTTAATTAGTTAATTAATTAACGGAGAACTAACGTCCGTTAGCCAAAAAGGGCATTTTTGGTATTTTTTGAAATGTCAGGGGTATCTGGTGAATTTTTTTAAAGGTCAGGGGTATTTGGTGAATTTTGAAAAAAGTGGGGGTATTTGGTGAATAAATTTATTTGTCAGGGGTATTTGGTGAAAAAACCGTATATAAATCTCTATGCCTTTGTCCCTTACATGAACTAAAAAAAGACATTAGTAACAAGTCAATTCTTAGACAAATCATAAGCATGTTTTTAATAATAGTTGATGAACAAGAGGAAACGGTCTCTCCTACTACAAATCTACAATGGCATGATCATGTATGTCACACTGAAACTCAAAAATTGGCAAGAGCTTCAGAGAGTACATGCAACCAAAACCAAATACTACTATGTTCTCCGTTTTTTATTAATCACTACATATGGCTTGGGCACATATATCAAGACAAGGAAAAAAGTTAAGACATGTGCTCAATACTACACCATGTAAAAAAAAAAAAAAGTAGATATGTGAAATGGAAACTTTACTAAAAATGGGCATATAATGATTAATAGAAACTTCCATAAAAGAGAAATTAGTGACTATTAAAGAACAAAAGAAATATGTATTTACAAAATGAAAATTGTGGTAACGAGTTCCTTTGTGAAACACAACAAAAACGCTTCAACAATTCGTTTATAATTGATTATAAATAATGATAATGGAATGCAACTCTATCCTAAACTATCTCCCAAGTATGTGTTTAAGAATTTCTCAAACCACTCATTACAGATTTGGAGGGAGAGAAACAATACTATAGACATTTCCGGTGGTGCTAATCGAGTAAATCGAGCACAAGTAAGGTTATATAAGTCTAAAGTGGAATTTTGATCTAGTGGAGTTCAAGTTCCTCACGAGTAGGCATGCTCGAAGGGACGATTAGTACCTCTAAAAAAATATTGTACATTCTACTACCCACACACCGATCGTTAGCATAAGGCGATGATCTAGTCACATTTAGCCTAAACTAGATCACCATTTAGTTAGCCATCGATAACATTGTTGACTCTCCTTTCTACAAAGTAACAAACAAAATATACATACAAAAAAGGGAAGAAACGTTAAAGACTCTTATAACTCCCACCAAACAACAACAATGTGAAAGCTTTATTCCTATGAATATAAGCTGGTTGTACTCTTATATCTCCCAAAGCAAGGAGAAAATAAAGCAGTGGAGCTTAGCAGCTGTGACAAACATAAGGCAAACCTCATAAGCTAATACTACTATATATCAGAGTCAGACAATAAAAGTAAAGGGTCCAAAATGACAGCTTGTTTTCTATGTCTTCTTTATAATTTTGGCAGAATTTAATTGTTATATCAATGTCCTCTCAGTGGAAAACAAATCCAGGGCGCTTCATTTCATTAGGTGGGGAGAAGCTAATGAGGAAGCTGAGTCATCAAACAGATAAGATTTAATAGCCTCCACTAAAATCTGCATCAACAAGCATTGAAAATCATATAGCAAAGAAACACCAAAGCAATGAGCGGTTTTTGGAACTAAAAGCCAAAGATTACCTTATTCAACTTGAAACTAACACTCAGAACAATATTCAAAACATAGCCAATTTGCTCTTAATTTCTTGGTTACCAACCTTGACCTAAATCTTGCTAAAATCCCATAACCAATGTAAGCTCATCTAACCAGACTTTCAGGCCAAGGGTGCATTGTCTTGCTAGCCCTGAACATAAACTATCTCAACTTAGTGGCCATGGGCCCATGAGGTTAACTTATTAGCTCTGAACATAACTTATATTAAGCATGAAGTTTAACAAGTCTTAAGTTCCATTTCAGGTGCATTTGACCAATTAACGTCGCATAAATAAGTACACATATCTCCTCAAAGAAAAAAACAAGTTCACATATCCTTTAAAGTTAAGCACGGTGTGGCGAATTAAGTGAAGAAATCTAGAACGATAACATACTCGGACTTTTCATTTTCCCTCACAATTTTTCCTCAAGTAACTGAGACAAATCCTCGACAATTAGACATAAGCATGGATAAGGGCCAGAATCAAGGAAAATTTTCATAACATACACAATCTGAACACTTAGACATGTACGTCGTATGCGTATCCGACATGGGTCCCTAAGTCTGAATAACATACTTCTTCCATTTTTCAGCTATACCTAAAGGACTTGGCACGTTTGGCAACACACAACTTTGAACTTTGTTATATTTAATTATGCATAAGTAAATATTATAAAAGTTGATATTTTTAAAATATAATTCAGAGACAAATCTAAAAAAACCTCACATGATTATATTTTTTTAGGTATAACCTTATAAATAATAGAAAGGGAGTCAAAATAAAATTTATGAATAGTGTCAAAAGTCAATATAGTACAACTTAAACAGAGGAGGTAAAAAATAAAGGAGTAAAACGTATAATGCCAACATGTTTGCAACGATCACAATGTACATGAATATCTAATGTAAAAGCAATGGCGGATTTACTATTGGTCCCTATAGGTCACGTGACCAACTATTATTCCCGAAAAAAAAAAATCATTTGAAGCGTTGTTTCCTCACACGCGAACACTAACCCTCACCCAGTTTCCTCTTTCTCTCTCGTTCTCCTTCGCGAACGCAAATCCAACTTCAGTCTTCAGGCGACGGCGCGACGGTCGACGCCTCGACGGAGATCTTCATTCTTCACACGCGAAGTCGCGAGCTAACCCAGTAGCACTTCACACTTCAGGCGACAATCTTCAGACTTCAGGCGACACTTCACACTTGCGACTCGTCGCCGACTCGCCGGTGACCGGTGAGTTTATTATTCTTTCCGTCTTTGTTTGTAATTCTTTCAGTTTTTTTATCATTTTTGTTCGACTCGCAGAGCAGTCGCCGGTGAGATTTTGTTAGGGTTTTGTTCAATGTTCGATCTATTCTTTTTGTTTGATTATGTTAGGGTTTTGTTCGATCTATTCTGGAAATTGTTTGGTTTGATTTTGTTAGGGTTTTGTTAAGGTAGAGTTTGGTTTGATTTTGTTAGGATTTTGTTAGGGAAATTGTTTGTCTGATTGTCTTACATCTTCACTTCTTCATGTCTGATTATAGGCGGCAGGCGACAGCGGGCGGAGCGACGAGGTGGCAGCGGCGCCAAACTTCAGGTGACAGGTATTCTTCTAATTCAACATTCTTAATCTTCGCTTAATCGCTAGGATGTCAATTGGATTTCATTAGGATTTCATTACGATTGTGTTGTGAACTTGTGATTTGGGAATTAGATTAGGATGCCAAATTGACAAATGATTGTGTATTTATGTATTTTTGTCAATTGGATTTCATAACGATTGTGTTGTGATTTGGGAGTTATATTAGGATGCGAAATTGACAAATGATTGTGTATTTGTGTATTTTTGTCAATTGGATTTCATTACAATTGTGTTGTGATTTAGGAATTAGATTAGGATGCGAAATTGACAAATGATTGTGTTGTGAATTTGTGATTTAGGAATTGTGTTGTGAATGATGTATCATGTATTATGTGCTTGATTGTATTGTGTTGACCTTTTAATCTCATTCAAATTATTAATTTAATTTTCAGAATGAAAAGGAAAAAAACGAAGGATATTTCAAGTTTTTTTGTTAAAAGAACGCCAACTCAAAATCCACCTCCACCTTCTCCTCCACCTTCTCCTCCTCCATCTCCTCCTCCTTCTCCTCCTCAAGAAAATGAACAAAATCTTCCTCCTCCATCTCAATTAGATGAACAAAATCCTCCTCATCAACAAAGTGAACAACATTCTTCTCCATCACACAATTCCAAAACCCATCTTATTCCCAGATTGAGCGAATTTGAAATTGCTAATCTTCTACAAGATCCTGGGAAAAGGAGAAAGATAAGTGATTTTCATCCTGATGATAAAAGCATAGTAAGAAGAACATACCTTGATAGAAAACCTTGCCAACCTAAAAATTTTGTGTTTCCTCAAACACTTATCGGGCCGAAAAATCGTCGATTTAATGTGGATTGGTTTGACACTTGGCCTTGGCTAGAGTATAGTGTTGAAAAGGATGCTGCATTTTGTTTTGCTTGCTATTTATTCAAGGAGGACAACTCGGTTGGAAGAGATGCTTTTACTAGCAATGGTTTTAAGTATTGGAATAGATTGGATATAATAAAAAAGCATGTTGGTAGTCATAAAAGTGTTCATAGTAATGCTATGATTGCTATGGAACTTTTCAAGAACCAAAAGAGTAGCATTATTACTGGTTTATCAAAACAAACAAAAGAAACCATGAGTGCTTATCGAACGCGATTAGAAGCTTCTGTTGAAACTATCAGGTGGCTTTTGCTCCAAGGGTTGCCTTTTCGTGGTCATGATGAAAAAGAAAGTTCATTGAGTAGAGGTAATTTTGTTTCATTACTTACTCTTCTTTCACAACATGATCCTCGAGTATCCGAAAGTTGTTTTCAAATTGGCACCTGGCAATTGTCAACTCACTTCTCCCGTTGTTCAAAAAGATATCATTAATGCTTGTGCAAAAGAGACAACTAAAGCAATACTTCAAGATATGAATGGTGGTTTTTTTGCTATTCTTGCTAATGAGTCCGTCGAAGTTTCTGATAAGGAACAAATGGCTCTTTGCTTGAGATATGTTAATAAAAAGGGAGAAGTATGTGAGCGTTTTCTTGGTGGTGTGCATGTTCCCGATACTACTTCTTTAACTCTTAAAGGTGGTATTGAGTCATTACTCATGGAGTACTCTTTGACTTTCTCACAAGTTCGAGGGCAAGGTTATGATGGGGCAAGCAATATGCAAGGTTCAATCAATGGACTCAAAACTTTGATATTAGAGGAATGTCCTCAAGCATACTTTGTGCATTGTTTTGCACATCAACTTTAGTTGACACAAGTTGCACTTGCTAAAAAGAATTCGAGATTGTGGTTGGCTTTTTGTTGATGTACTTGCACCTCTCATGAATTTTGTGGGTGGTTCACCTAAAAGGAAAGAATTTCTTCGAGAGAAACAAGCTCAACGAGTTGTAGAAGCATTATCCTTAGGTGAACTTGAATCGGGAACGGGTTTAAATCAAGAACGTGGCTTAGGTAGACCTTGTGACACTAGTTGGGGGTCTCACTTTAAAACAATTTTGAATGTGCTTGATTTGTATCCTTCAATTCTTGAGTCACTCGATAAAATTGGTGAAGTTTCTGATGCAATTGATTCAAATAAAGCACAAGCTCTTACACACTTGTTGATGTCATTTGATTTTGTGTTTGTGGCACACTTGATGGTTTCTATATTTGGAATCACAAATGCGTTGAATGTGGCTTTGCAAAAACGTGATCAAGACATTGTAAATGCTATGGCCATGGTTGATGTAACCAAGATCAATCTACAAAAGATGAGAGATGAAGGATGGGATTCTCATATGGAAAAAATCACTTCTTTTATGGCTAAATATGACATCGAGATTCCAAACATGGAGGAGAGATATCATGTTTCGGGGAAAAGGATGTTTAGAGGTAAGAGCCCACAAGTTACAAATCTTCATCATTTTCGAGTTGAAGTTTTCTTAAGTGTCATTGATCTTCAATTGCAAGAACTTGAGAATCGGTTTCCGGAGATAAGTAAGGAACTACTTGTGTGTATGTCTTGTTTTAATCCTACTAACCGATTTTCTTCCTTTGACAAAAGAAAATTGATTCAACTTGCCAAGTTCTATCCCAATGAGCTTTCAAGTACCGAAATGATATTTTTTGATTGGTCACTTGAAAATTTCATTGTTGATGTTAGAGGAGATGAGAGATTTTGGAATTTAAAGAGTCTTCACGAGCTTTCAATGAAACTTGTTGAGACTGGAAAGTCCGAAACTCATGATCGGGTCTACTTGCTTTTGAAATTGGTGTTGGTTCTTCCCGTTGCAACCTGCAAGTGTAGAAAGAGTATTGTCTAGTATGACGCAAGTGAAAGATAAATTGCGTAATAGCATTGGGAGATCAAATGTTGAATGATTGCTTGATTACTTATGTAGAGAAAGAAATGTTTTTGAAGGTTAGCAAGGATGATATTATAAATCGATATCAAAATATGAAACTCGTCGAGAACAATTGTAATATTTGCTAAGTACTATTTGGTTGTAATAAGTACTATTTTTAGGTACTATTTTATTGTAATATGAACTATTATTAGTCATAAATTGATTTTATTTGAAGTAGTTTTTTTAAAATTCAATGGATTATCTTATATGGATACGCGTATTCGAACCCGTACCCGTACCCGTATCCGTCTCCCGTGCAACCTGGCGGTAGTGAGTAGTGAGCTGACCAACTATTCATAAATTCCTAGATCCGCCACACGTAAAAGTGTCAAAAAGCAAAAAGAGGCACAAGCTTGATATTTCCACCATTTTTTATTTTTTTTGGTAATAATCGAGCATATATTTCGACCTTAGTAAGCAAGTTTTTATGTCATTTTCTTAAAAGAATGGTTCAAAAGTCTCTCTCCTTTATTTGTGCCTTTCAAAACTATGTGAACGGGAAAATTATGCAAACCGACTCCACGAATAATCCATAACACCAATCAAGTTAGCATCTCTTATGGAGCCCATACAAAATGTTTTCAACACACAAAAGCAAAGGATTTTTCTTACAAGTTACAACCACATGCCTTTTCTCATTACTGAAAGCCTCAGTTACTCCTTATCCAAAGTTAAGGATGACCAAAGAAAATGGACTGAGATTGCAAGAAATAGCTTCCACATGAACAAATTTTTGGGGTTAAAAGGATTGTGGCAAAATAAAGCCACCCGATTATTATCACATAAAGGGCCATAAAAGAGATGAGATCTAAATTATATATCAGAAGTCATTGTCGTTCACTGTCTGTGCAGAGTAACATTATTCAACCATCTGATGTCTCTTATAGTAAGGTACTTTAAAACATCTTATAGTAAGGAATTTCCGATACATAATTACTTAAGATAAAGGAGATCAAGAAAAGCCTTAGAATCCGTAAACATTATTGTGAATCATTACTTAGCCGCCTTTACGGATGTTTAAACTTTAAACAAGGAGGAATAAACTATGCAAAATCTTGTACAAAACACTTTTAAAATGGCTTTATAGTTGTATCATTGGGGTCTGGATATATATATATATATATATATATATATATATATATATATATATATATATATTTAGAGCTCATGTGATAAGTAGGAAGATAGGCGAGAAATAAAGAAAGACAAACAAAATGCACTCGTATGGTAGGAGAGAGATAAGAGAACTCATTATCAAATAAAGTAATAATACGATTAATATAAACTTTCCTCAAATGGAAAACAAAACCATTATAATAAAGCATAGGAACACAAAAACTAAAGGGACATTTGCGTATTGGGAAAGATAGGAAAAGCTAACTCAAGATAATGTATATGGCCATCTATGCTCAAAAAATTAATAATTTTATGCAATTTATGTAGATTATATACTCTTCATTTCAATATTGATGTCAAAATTTGTCATCTTTGACCATTAATATGTTAAAGTACGCATTATGTTACAATAAGAAACGATAATTTTACCATGTATTACATACGATTATAGTTTATGCAAGGTATAATGATTGGTACAATAAAAAGTTCAAGTTCACATATGATAAGACTTATAATGGCTCGTGTTTTTAAAAGAGGAAAGTTCTTAGCCTCACATCCATTATCAAGGGGGTGGAACATGTTAAGGGTAAGCGGGCCTAAGAACCCCCTATTTTAAAATAAAACGTAAAAAAGCATTAGAGTTAATTTAATAAATTAAAATATTTACTTGATTCCCTAAAATTACAAAACACATCTTTGGTCACCCCTAAATAAAGTGTTTTTCTAATTCCACTTGAAAGCAGAAGTAGCGGAAAACGAACTTCAAATCTTGAAAAGAACAGTTTTAAAAACAACATCAATAGAGACTAGAGAGGGAACTAAGAAGAGAATCTTCACAGAATCACAGTACCTTCCACTTTCCCAAATTTTATGGTAATGCTTTTATAAAATTCACATGATCCACAATTGACAATCAATGGGTACACGTCAGAAATACGTGTATTCGTGTAACTAACAACCGCACATGACAAATGTACAATTTGGGTAGGAAGAGGTGGTAGCTACTAATTTCAAGATATTTGGCTTTATGGATATTCTTTATGTAGTTATTTTGAAGTTGTATGCCATTAGTTGGGGTGAAAGAGGTGATAGCTCCGTAAAGCACCATTTTAAATTTTAGGGTACTTTTCATGGTTTCGATTCTCAGTCCAGCTTGTTGGAGAGTTTCTCTCAAAATTTATGATGACAACAGAGCTATTATTTTTTGAGCTTTAAAACCTATAACCTAACTTCTGAGCTGATGTACCCTACAAGTTTATAGCCTAATAAAGATCGCCTCTTGAGCCAATTATCTTATCTAATTAAAAATAATAATGTAAAGTGCTAACCTGCTAAGATGGATTAATTGACTTATAAGAGGTGCCAATTAAATATGATCCATATCCTTATCGTAATCCGTCTCGTTATTCAACCGTTCTTTTCTTCCTATTAAATAAGTTATATAACCAAATTTTTTTCTCATATCACTAAGGCTACATTTTCTCAACCTGCATTTTGTTGCATTTTGTTGAACTAAACGAATTCGAACTTATTAGAACTTTTTTAAACCTTTTGACACTTATTGAAACTAATCTGAATTTTTCTATTACTTCACTTGGTTTTTCAAAGTGACGAGAATGCACCTCAAGAGGAAGCCCCAACTCCAGAGACATAACTCCTAACTCGCGTAACTTGGACTATTTATTTTTACACCATATTATTTGTATCATTTTACAACACTTCGACACTAGAATAGAGTCATAGACACTTCAAAACTTCAATTTAGGCCAAAAATATAAAAACCTTTATAGAATAGTAAACTCAAACACTTGTTATACATACCCAAATTCAACACAAGTACCTGAATCCGAGTAATATAACCCTTGACTACCTAATAATACTTGAAATAATAATGATAATGTTTGTAAAAGAAAAGTTCCATTTTCTCTCTCTACTCTGACTTCACTCTATGTTTTTAACCCCAACTTTACTAATTTTAAGGACAATCTAGTAAATATAATATAGGTGCCGAACATGAAAGACATTTATAAGCAAAAAAAAACTAACGTCTTTAACTTTTACTAACCATCATTTTAATTTTCAGGTATGGCTTAATAGATTACCCTCAGAGAGCACACCTAATACTACCGCAGTAAATATGAAATTGAAACTATTTAAACCAGAAAATTATAAGAGTAACCAAAATTACAGTAAGATACTTAAAGCTAAAAAAAACAGGATAAATACTGTCATAAAAACTTGTGGCGAAGAATAAATCCACTTGGAATGGGTGGTCATTAAAATTTAGAAACACTAGTTAAACATGTACTCCATAATAATGGTTCCCGCAAATTATGATAAGGATGACTAGTAGATCCGCGTATACAGAAGATGACTTGGAAAAGTTTAGCCGACTAATCTTGATTTTGTGCACTTTTCCACACTATAAAATAATGGGCCCACCTAACAATCACATAAGGTTTCACTCACTTTCACCCCTATAAATAATGCACTCAACTCCTCATTCTTCCCTCATCTCTCTTTGTCCTCTGTTCTCATATTCAAAACAACAACAAAATGACTTTAACATTACGTTCTACAAATTCTTTCCTCAGAAGCCTTAGAGCTTCTGAAGATTTCCCAAGCATCATATGCATTGCACGAATCAAGCCAACGGATCGTGTTCGTGCAACCAGTTCCATACATACAGCACAATTTACAACTGAGAAAATCTCAAGCTCGGAGTTAGAAGGCAGGAGTCACGAGAAGTTGGAGAGACTCCATGAGTTGAAAGGTCATCATTACACAAATAATACAAGGGTGCCTGTATACGTGATGCTGCCATTAGACACCGTATGTATGGGTGGCGGCTTAAACAAGCCACGAGCAATGAATGCCAGTCTGATGGCACTAAAAACTGCCGGTGTTGAAGGAGTAATGGTAGATGTATGGTGGGGGTTGGTTGAGAAAGATGGACCTTTAAAGTATAATTGGGATGGCTATGTTGAGCTAGTGCAGATGGTGCAAAGGCATGGTTTAAAGCTCCAAGTAGTTATGTCTTTCCACCAGTGCGGAGGAAATGTGGGGGACTCCTGCAGGTACAGTAAATAAAATCATTTTGTGTCTACTTACATTTCCTTTTATGATTTCACCTTAATATATATAAAGCTGAATCATATTATACTAAACATTAGCAAATCCCAATTTGCAGTATTCCTTACCGCCATGGGTACTAGAAGAAATCAGCAACAACCCTGATCTTGTCTACACAGACAGATCAGGCAGGAGAAATCCAGAGTATATCTCCTTGGGCTGCGATTCGCTTCCAGTACTCAGAGGAAGAACACCCATCCAGGTCTACTCAGACTACATGAGGAGCTTCCGCGACAAATTTAAAGATTATCTGGGCAGAGTTATTGTGGTAAGACTCAAAGCTATTGAACATTTCTTCTAAGTTCTAACCCTATATATAATTTAAAGTAACTAATGGCCTTATATGATCTAAAAGCTTTGATATGCATGCTCTGGAAGTAATGAATAACAGGTTCCACTAATTAATTTAAGGAATAATAATTATGTTATATTCTATTTTCATGTGTCAATAGTTCGACAAGAGATGATTTATCAGGTAGTGACAGATTTAAGAGATCATTGGTCATAGTATATTTGTTTGTTTCTGGAAGGTTGGTCAAAGTATATAATGAAAACTGAAACATAACATTTGAAACTAAGAAAAAAAGGAACAATTGCTATTGGTCCCAGATATGAGTTTTTTTATGCATTTAAGAAGAGTGGGAGATATAAAAAGTTGGATTGCAAGTTGCATGACTTGCATCCAAAATCCAAATATAATTATAAGTACATATTAGTACAACTTATAAAAAGAATATATATCTTGCTGGAAATTAGGATATAATCTTCTAACAAATTCAATTTTTATTCGTATTGCAGGAAATTCAAGTCGGTATGGGGCCGTGTGGGGAGTTAAGATATCCATCTTACCCAGAAAGCAATGGCACTTGGAGATTTCCAGGAATTGGAGAGTTTCAGTGCTATGACAGGGTATAATCTTAGGCCAACCCAAGAGCTATTGTAATATGTTGGATTTAAGTTTGCCGATAAGCCTCTTTCAAATACTACAGATAAAGTAATATAAAGCATATATAAAACAATTAACATGACAAAAGAAAATCAATAGACGATGTACTCATCTTCGTTTTTCTTTCAATTTTCATCTCATTACCTTCTAAGTTCTAACACGTTTTCATACAAAACAGTATATGAAAGCATCACTGCAAGCAGCAGCTGAGGCAATCGGACAGGAAGAATGGGGAAGAAATGGGCCACATGATTCAGGCAATTACAACCAGTACCCAGAAGACACAGGATTCTTTCGAGGAGAAGGAACATGGAATACAGCTTATGGAAAGTTCTTCCTTGGGTGGTACAGCGCGAAACTACTTGAGCATGGAGACAACCTTCTTGCAGCTGCTAATGGGATATTTAAGGAAACTGGGGCAAAACTGTCTGGGAAAGTAGCAGGAATTCATTGGCATTACAAAACCAGATCACACGCAGCTGAATTAACAGCTGGATATTATAATGCAAGAGATAAAGATGCATACCTTCCTGTAGCTAACATGTTCGCTAAACATGGAGTTGTATTTAATTTTACATGCATGGAAATGAAGGATGGGGAGCAGCCAGATTATGCAAATTGCTCTCCTGAAGGTCTAGTGAAGCAAGTAAAAATGGCAACTCAAATAGCTGGAATAGAACTTGCTGGAGAAAATGCTTTAGAGAGATATGATGCAAGTGCATATGGACAGGTTTTAGCAACCAGCAAGTCACACTCAGGAAGTGGATTGAGTGCATTCACATATTTGAGGATGAACAAAAGGTTGTTTGAAGGAGATAACTGGAGGCATTTGGTAGAGTTTGTGAAGAGCATGTCTGAAGGTGGCCGAAACCAAAGACTCTCATCAAGTGACTTAAGCGGAACAGACCTCTATGTAGGATTCATAAAAGAGAAGAGCATTCAGAAGCATCAGAAGAATGAACCTGCTCTTGTATGACATGTACATGCACGGCTGTGTAATTGGTGCAAATTAGCATACTCTAGTACAACAAAAGGGTAAATACAAAATCAATTAGTATAAAAAATGACTTCGCAATATATGTATGCCTGTTTGAAGGCAATTTCGTAATATAAATAAGAAAGAAGCCACAATCATATATCCATTTCGGCTTTTTAGACAACACTATATTTTTGTTCAACAATAGAAATACACTATGCTAACATTTCCTCAAGGCTCATACTAAAAAGGACCTAAAAATCTTCAATTGCCTATTAAGAAAACCCTTGTTAAACTATGCACTCATTGAACAGATTAGGCTAATTTCAGACCCAACTTTTCCAAGAAAGCTTGACACCAAAACATCGATTTGTCACCTAAAGAAACTTAACGCTCCTTCTTAATAGCAGAATAGGTCGTACCAGGAGGAAATCTCGTCCCTTTATCCCTCCTTCAATACTAAAATCTTGCTGCTTACAGATCTAAAAATAAGAGCCTCTTGAAAATGTCAAAGTATCTGGAAGATCAGATAGAGGCGTTAATCGAGCAAATTTGTTTAATCATATAGCTTATGCATGCAAGGATTGCTCTTAAAATTAGGCTTCTATACAAGATATTACCAAGTTCCATAGGCCATAGTCTAGGGTTGCCAATGCCACAAAACTGAAAGCACAAAATCATCATTGATAGCCATCAAAGAAGTATCAATCTTGTTCAAATAAATCAGGACTGTTCCACAATGAAAAAGTCAAGAAAAGAGAAAACCCCATCAGTCCATCACAGTTGAGACCTTGTCCAGCTACGTAAGATCTAGCAACGCATATTACAGCCATGGGAAAACCATGCAGGATCCTATCATTTCATGTACACCAACCGATTGTCAAAGGCAGCAACCCTGAGCAATGTACGAAGAATTCAACACCCATTTATACTACACAATTTATACTGCCAAACCAAAGCTATCTCATATGCCTAGCCATTGCACTCTTCAACAATACAAAAAAAATTGTAACACGATTTCTTCATGATTAAGCAATTGGATGAAGGAATGTGAAGCCAGTGATTTACAATAAAATTAACAAATAACAACCTTAGTTCAGGATTATAGTCATTTTCAATGATTGGGCTAGCCCAATATCACTAGGGTCCAATTCCCTTACTCATAAATATTGTTTAGACTGCCTCTCAAAATGATTTTTTGATCAAGAACAGCTGGCTTCGAAAACATAAATAGGAGCAACAAACCTCATCGTGGAAATCATAGCATCACAAACAGTGCCTACAAGCTGAACATAATGAGGTCTCAAAAAAATGAAAAGGGAAACTGCAAGGCAATATAATTCGTAAACAATGATTTCAATAATGAACTGCTCAGTGCTCACAATTAGGGGTAACTCCAAAAGCATCTCTTAAGTATAAGATATGATATCATGATAATAGAACACATGCCTCTCTACTCTGGTTGAATTGGGTTCTTGGAGCCTCCCTGTGACTTGAATTTGCAAAACTAGCTATATCGCCTATATACCAGAACTTTACTAGATTTTGCCATGAAAATAAAGTTTCCATAATTCCACCTCTCCTCTCAATCTGGCCTAAGCAATTTAATCCCAACCAAAAACAACTGTGAAGCCAAAAAACTGAATCTGTCAAACATTAACCATTTTATGTATTATCATATAGTTTCAATTCACCCTCCCCCCCCAAAATATATGTTTCCTTTAACTTATGGTTTGTTGAGACTGTGATCAAGCTCGTCACAGGCAGCGCTCCAACTTTCTAGGGATATGGACATTGCGGATGATCACAATGTCGACGGAGCCAATGGTTTCTAAAATTTCATGGCCTGGAGAGGCATAAAACTCAAGGAAAAGTTGCTGAAGAACCACACTATCCAGCCATGCAGGTGTAATGGCCATCATCAATATCAAGACATTATCAGGAAACCACTCAATCACAGCTAAGCAATGATTTCAAGCCGCTTGCAACCCAAAGATGAAATAGAAACCAGTTATGGGCATATGCATATGAACGTCAAATAACCACATCGTCCTATGCCTAAAACCAATGATCTCTATAGAAACAAAAAAACAATACATCATCCTAATTCTTTCGCATAGAACCTCATATCCCCCAAAAGGTCCATGATTAAAGTCCAGCTCCAAAATAATGCCGTTCGCGATGTAGAACTACTAACTTGACATGGAACACAAGATCAATGGGATGTACCCTAGCATATCAAAAGGTTCACTTTCACCAGCTCAGGAAGTATCCTACAACAATGGCACTAAACTTGTTGCACATTATCGTGCCATCCTTTAATAGTTCCTTCAGCTCATAAAAGTTCGAACCGAGTCCCACACACAAGAACAAAACCAGAACATAGAAATCTACAATACCATCACTGATCGGCATTCACAACAAGAAGAATATCTAATTACCCTCCTCAACTACTAGACAAGTCCTAATCTGCACATTATCATTATCCCTCACCAACGAGCCTAATTATCGTAGCATACACTAGAGTTGTGAAAGCCAGAAAAAAATGTGGGTGGGGGGGGGGAACCAACATCATTCAGCAACGAGCTCGCTTCCTAATCATGGCTAGATCGAACATTGCACATTGCAGGTCAAGAAAATAGAACTAGACAATCCAACAATCGAGAGCCCCAAACCTAAATCGTTAAGTGGCTCTCCCGAACTCCCGTTTAACCGTAGCCCATCACGCAAATTGTACGCCCTTACAAGTCACAGCCAGTGCCTTCTACGAAAAAAACTGGTAATATCTTTCGTCAATTTTCTTCCGCATCTAAAGTATGTTAAATTCTTGTGTGTTCTACCAATACATTAGGAAATTAACCCATTGCAGATTGAAAAAAATTACAATACGACACAATAGGATACAAAATTAAAGAATCTAGTAACAATCTGGGAAAATAAAAACGAAAGCAAATAGAGTAAAGCCCTCATCATCCATAAAATTATGAAAGTTTAAGTTTACAGAAACAAAATTCCAAGAGGAGAGAGAAAGTACATAATCAAGAGTGAGGAGGAGGATCAGAATTGGGATTCGATCGGCGAAGATCGTCAATAATTTCACCAAGCTCTTTCCGAGCTGATTCTCTTCCAAACATGAATCCATACCTTGTAAATTCCAGCAATTGATTGGAAATTTTTATCAACAATTGATGAAAAAAATTGACGAATTGTAATCAAAATAGATGGAAGAGGAGAGAGAAAATACCAGCAGGATACAGCGGAGAAGACACCGGCGGTTGCAACGGTGTGGAGAAGAGTGAATTTTTTCTCCATCATCACTTTCATTTCAATGTGTGGTAATATAATCGAGTTTCAGAATTTTTAGAGAGGACTGAAATTGGAGAATTGGGGTTTTTTGAGGGTTTAGATATGGCGGGATTTAAGACTAGTACATACATAACACACGTACGTACGGAGAAGACCATACGCACGATTTACATCAAGCACTAGATTATGACATTATGTTTATAAAGACTAATAGCAATGAACATAACCAACAAAGATGTATATATGTTCATTTGGCTTGTTATCTATGTACATGTGTTTATTTGACTTGTTATCTATGTACATTTGGCTTGTTATTCATGTATATGTACGCAACATGCTCTATGTATTAACGTATGCACCATCTACGGATTGTGGGATTTAGGATAGTGGATACACCCCTTAGCATAAAAGTGATTTGTCTTGTCTCTTGACATATGGTGTCCATAATATTACATATAAACATTAAATGTATTTCCTAAAATAGTATTATCTGAGAAATTTAGGACTCAATCACGCGTCAATCCACATTAATAATGTTTATTTATTGCTTTATATTTTCATATTTAGCTTTTCATATGCAACCATTAGGGTTGCATATATCATTTCCCTAAATTCATTAGTGTGGCTTGTAATGGTTTAAACCTTTTCTCATCTTAATCTAGCTCTTGTTTGTTCAACATTTGTTCATCTAGACCTATTTTCATACCAAAAAGCGAGTTGGTCAAGATATTGTACTAATCTATGTGAATTAAGTCTAATAGAGCGGGTAAGAGTTGAGGCTTTCAACCTGCTTAAAAAACAGTTGGTTTATGCTTAGGTATGTAGTTAAACATTAACCAATGAACCCGACATGTATAGACACAACCCGAAGCATTTGTTAGTTCAATCTATCCTACACTTGAGCATATACATGTAGTTCAAACGTTTACCTATTCTACATTATTATTCATGTAGTCAAAGTTATTAAAAAAAGTTTGACCATACTTAGTCATTTACAATAGGAAAATTTGGTAAACTTTCTTTATTTATTTTACCAACTTATTGAAATAACTACTTTCTATTTTTTTTTTAATTAATTACCTTTTCTGTTTTAAAAGTTACAATATTGCTATCTTCTAATGGTTGCTGTCAAATTTTCCATCTTGTGCGGCTCACTTGTTGTTTTCGTTTGAATTTTCCCTCTTTTCCTTTTTGGTTCATTCCTTAAATAACTGAATTAACAATAAAAATATTATATTCTTTGATAATAATCTCCCTCATTCAATTTCAATTTCAAGTTCTCTTTCAAAGATTAAACTGGGGTTGAGGTTTGCCAATTAAGGGTTCCCACATTGCGGCAATTAGTTGGTTAAGGAATTATATTTGCGGAGGCAAGACTAGGAATGTCTTTTTCATATTGTTCTTTGTTGGCAACTTGTTTGCCTACAAATTTTATCATACACCCGGGTGTGTCGTGAGCATGCTACACCGAAGGCTATATTTTTTGCTAATTGATCATTTGAAGTAATCCAAATACGCAAAATGTACTAAAAAGGAGAGTGCTAAATGTGCAAAAATTAGTCTTGGGTGTACCATGTAGGGGTGTATGATAAATGAACTCTTTGTTTGCCACCTAGCTAGATTCTTTACCTTATTTTTTCTATTTGAATTGAAATTAAGTAAATTTATCGTAAATGATGAACTTATCTAAATTCAATGAAACTTAATTTATAAGGTATCCAACCTTATTGAAACTTATATGAACTTATTGAAAATGATTCAAAATTATTAAATCTGAATTTCATTTTTTAAGGAGAAGTGAGCGCAGCCTCAAAAGAAGCAAATATACAAGGTGATAGCCTGATAGGTAAGTGATGTTAGGGGAAAAGGGAGATATGAGATAATCAGATGATAGAAAACTTGACCAAAATTTCTTGAAGATGATAATGATGTACGATAACAGATTGACTGTTGCCGGCGAAGATATAAGAGCAACAGCACAATCAAATTGACTTTGAATGGAATACTCCCAAATTTGTACTGATTGGTACAAGTAAACCATTGACTATACGACTACGGACTAGCAACAGAATGCCATGAATAACAGAGGTAATTTGTTTACACATCAGCGTTGAATTTGTTATTTGTCTACCTTGCACTATCTTACAAAGGATGATAGCCTGTTTACAAATCAGAACAGAAAAATTGAAAAACTGCTTTTCTGCAAATTTGTATCCTCATAATCAAATTTTGACTTTATGAAAATCATTCAAACTAGCATATCAATTTTACTTGGTGAAATATACTTCTATAAAATACTCAACTGCATTCACAATAGGGCATTTGATATGACTTTTGACCAAATTGAATGGTCTTAAGCAGGGTGGTGCAATTATGATTTATGTGGAAATAACACTTATTACTCCACTTATAAGATATTAGAGGTATTTTCTCCTAAAAAAGGTAGATACATCTTTGAGGCTCTTTTCTCCTTAAAAAAGTAGTATGCACCATTTATCAAGCATAAGAGCACCCTTAATGATGAAAAAAAAGAAAAATTATGTACTTGATCTTAAATGGGTTTCCTTATTGATGATTGAAACAAAGATTGTGGTGTGATTGGGAAAAAAAAAATGGCATGGGACGAGTGAAAGTATGATCAGGCGTGGGAGTGGGACCCACTGCCTGATCTGACTTTCTTTAAATTTTTTTGGGTTTCCTTCAAACAAACGGTGCGTTTTGGCCGGAGCCGTGAGAGAGCTCCAGCCAAAACGCATCGTTTAGGCTAGAGGAAACCCAAAAAAATTTCAGAAATCTGACGCTGGCAGGCGCTGACATGCGCGGGTTTCTAAGCGCTTGCAGCGTGACATTTGTCACGCCTTTCCACATGGCAGCTTCCTATTGGGCATTAATAATATAACCGTTGTAAATTTTGCAACGGTTATATTTAAAAAAATACAAATAAAAAAAATTATACCAACGGGCTCTATTTTTTCGAGCTCTATAAATAGAGACCCATTTTGCTATATTTTGGACACACTTAATTTTCTCCATCTTCCTTCATTAATTTCTTCTACTTGTTCTAATTTATTTCATTAACTCTTCTTCTGTTGCTCTTTTATTTTAAAATTCTTATAATTATGGAGCCTAATAATCTTTACCATGAATCTCCATCTGAAAATGCCAACCTTTAATATCGTTAACCTGATCCTAATTATGGATTTTCTCAATATCAAGAAGATTCATCTCCATACGATGATGTTGATGAGGATGGTGGTCAATACCAACAAGGTGATAATAATGTTGGTCAATACCAAGAAGGTGATGATTATGATGATTATGATGAGTTTGTTCAGCCAATTCAATCCTTTTCGCAATTACTATCACCTAATCTATCTGAGCAACCACAACCACAACCACAAACCCAATCAATCACAACATCCACCTAATGCAGAAGCAAGTCGTGGTGGTAAGAGGGTGTAATACCCCTCATGATTGCTTTAAAGGGATTTAGCCGGCTACTCATTCCAACAAGATGCATCTTTCTTTTAGGGAGCTTAATTCCTTAGTTACTCCACTGTTAAGCGTGCTTGGCTGGGAGTAGTCCAGGGATGGGTGACCTCCTGGGAAGTTTCTCGGGGTGCGCATGAGTGAGGACAAAATGCGCCGGAAGAACTTGTGTTGGTTATTGAGGACAGTTATTGGCCCTGGATGCGCATTGATGACAATATACTCGGCTTCGTGCCATGGCTTTTTCTGGGAATTGGATTGATCACCATTCCTCTTTTTATTCAAAGGTTCCTGGATATCGCATGTCATTATGGAATACGAAGTCGCTCCCGTATTTCGTCTTACTAGGTGAAGGCTGGTTCTTAGTTAGACAACTCGGTCCAATAACTATTCAATTTAAAATAATAAAAGATGATTAAAGTTTAGTTCAGTAGAAGTTATCTGCAGAATGTTATATTGTTGTGTTATTATTTATCCCTGTTTATTATTTCTTAGTATCATGATTAGGATTGTTTATGTATTGTTATGTAGTACTCAGCTTTGCTGATTACGTGCTTTGTTTGTATGTGTTGATCATGGCTTTGCCTTATTGATCCTGTGATGACCCAATTTTGGTGAGCAGATTCTCTAGAGCATTGACATTTACAGGTTCACAGATGTAGCATCATTGGGAATCTGGGAATGGAGAGCTTGCGTAATTTAGTTTATCATGTTTCCTGCATTAGTCGGAACATGTTATTATAAGTTGGTTTGATAGACATTTATAGAGTGGTTTATTGATGAAGTACTTATTTATTTATTTATAAAGTTTAGTTTGATGTTTTCCGCTGCAAAATTCTGAATAAGCCGATACGTTATCACACGGGAGATAATACTTGGGTAATTCTCTAAGTTTTATATTATAAAGGTATTTCTGAAAAGAGAGAATTATCGGGGTGTTACAAAATGGTATCAGAGCAACCCTACGACCGCGTGTTGGGGCGACCCTAAGGCCGTAAGGCCGAATTTTAGGAGTCCTCAGGCGCCTAGTAGGGGAGGATTTTGGGGCTGCATTGTCATAGGGAGCGACCCAGAGGTCGTCAGGCCGAAAATCTGGAGTCTCCGGTGATCAGTTTCCAGGCTGGGGCGACCCACAGGTCGTTGTGGCCAAATATGTGGAGTCCTCGGGCGCAACGAGGGCGTTGTTGTTCTCAAGTGGGGGTGTATGTAACACCCCCTCATGATTGCTTTAAAGGGATTTAGCCGGCTACTCATTCCAACAAGATGCATCTTTCTTTTAGGGAGCTTAATTCCTTAGTTACTCCACTGTTAAGCGTGTTTGGCTGGGAGTAGTCCAGGGATGGGTGACCTCCTGGGAAGTTTCTCGGGGTGCGCATGAGTGAGGACAAAATGCGCCGGAAGAACTTGTGTTGGTTATTGAGGACAGTTATTGGCCCTGGATGCGCATTGGTGACAATATACTCGGCTCCGGAAGAGTCGAGGTGTTACAGAGGGTTTGGGATCATGTTGAAGATGAGAATCTCATCTCAACATTTATGAACACTTCTCTTAATAAGGTAATTGGGACGAGTCAAAAGAAAGGATTCTTCTAGGGAAAAGTTTGGGAAGCTTTCGAGGCAGGAAGAATTGCCAACCCAACAGAAATTGCTCCAAGAAATGCGGATATGGTGAAAGGTCGTTGGAGTAGACTTGCTCCACGGGTTTTAAGGTGGGCTGCATTTTATGACGAAGCTCTTGCAAGAAAGAAGAGTGGTCAAAACGATAATGATGTTCTCAAAGAAGCTCATTTATTGCATAATAGGAAACATGGTAGGTTCATCCTAGAATATGCTTGGAAATTGATGAGGAGGTTTCGTAAATGGAGGGCCATAGTTAAAAAATCATTGGAAACTCCACGTGGTCGCCCCAAAAATCCACAAGAAAATGTGGATTCACCTGCAAGCGGAAGTAGCAGTTAAGGCCGAGAGTTGATGGAAGTGACTCAATACCCGAGACACCTACCAGTGGTGATGGAGGTGACATCGAGCCACGAGGAGATGGTGCGAAGAAAGCGAAGTCTAAGCTGAAAGGGGTGGTTGGTCAGACAATTGAGTGTTTCAATAATTTTATTGAAAGACTTCGGATCCATTCAGAGGGTAGGAGTTTAGATGTTGAAAGAGAAGCTAGAAAGTTGGTGGTTGAAACAAGGAAGGTTGCTGCAAAGGAACAAGAAATAGCGCTGCAAACCAGGAGCTTGAACATACAAGAGTATCATAAGAATTGGGATTTGCTGCAATCATTGTTTGCAAAGGAAAATCGAGCACCATTTGAGGAGGCAATGGTTGAGAAACTGACAACATGGTTGACGAATAATTCTCCTTTTTAAGTAATGTTTATGTTTAAGTTAAGTTTATGTTTAAGTGTAGTTCATGTTTGAGTTTAAGTTAAGTTTATGTTTAAGTTTATGTATTAGTTTATGTTTATGCTTATTTTGAAGTTTATGTATAAGTTAATAATTGTATGTTTAAGTTCAATTAATAAAAAAAAGTAAAAAACCGTACTTGTGTAAATTCTCGTTTAAGCTTCACTTATTATATGAATTGACATTTCAATACAGCTTTTTACATTATCGTACTGTTTTTAACATTATTGTTCTGTTTTTAACATTATTGTACTGCTTTTTACATTGTTGTACTGTTTTACATTATTGTACTGCTTTATACACATATGTTATGCTTTTTACATTATTGTACTTGCTTTTTTGTACTATTGTTATGCTTTAACATTATTATACTTGCTCTGCTTTTACATTATTGTACTACTTTTATGTATTATTGTTATGCTTTAACATTATTGTACTTGCTTGTTAAATTATTGTTCTGCTTTAATGTATTATTGCTCTGCTTTTACATTATTGTACTACTTTTATGTATTATTGTTATGCTATATAAGTCATGCTTGCTTGTTCACCATTTGCTCACACCAAATATAAACACATTGTCAAATTTATACAATGAACTCCTTCAACTTAAACTTTACCGCTTCAAGTTCATCTAGTTCTGAGAATGAGATAAGATCATCCCGAGCAAACATTGATGAACAAATAGATGAATTCTTGATCAATGTTGTTCAACCAAATATTCCAACTCTTATATCAAATGTTACTCCAACACCAAGGAATAGAAGAGCAACAATGACTGATCCTTTCGAGGCAGGGAAGAAGGCCATAGACGATTGTTCAATGATTACTTTGCTGATCAACCAGTCTATCCATATTTCGTCGAAGATTTCGAATGCAGCGACATGTCTTTCTTCGGATTATGGAAAGTGTCGTACCAAGTGATACATGGTTTACTCAAAAAAGAGATTGTACCGGACGGTTAGGTTTATCTCCCCTTCAAAAGTGTACACCTGCTATACGAATGCTTGCGTACGGGGTTGCGGCGGACTCGCTTGACGAGTATGTGCAAATTAGTAAAAGCACAGCTCGAATAGCATTAATGAAATTCACCAAGGGGGTTATCAACCAATTTGGTGCCGAGTACTTGAGACGGCCAACTCCAGATGATTTGGCTAGACTACTTGCGTACGGTGAAGAACGTGGATTTCCAGGCATGATCGACAGCATAGATTGTATGCATTGGGAATGTAAAAATTGTCCGACGGCATGGAAAGGACAATATCAAGGAAGAGCTGGTGTTGCTACATTAGTTCTTGAAGCTGTGGCTGATCGTGACTTATGGATATGTCATTCTTTCTTTGGGATACCAGGTTCGTGCAATGACCTGAATGTTCTTCACCGATCTCCTGTGTTTAGAGATGTTTTAGAAGGTCGAGCACCACCGTGCAGTTTACGGTGAATGGTAACCAATACGATAAGGGTTATTATCTCACTGATGGTATATATCCGAATTGGGCAACATTCATTCAATCAGTTACATGTCCTCAAACTCGCATGGACAAATTATTTGCTCAACACCAAGAAGGAGCTCGAAAAGATGTTGAGAGAGCATTTGGGGTGCTGCAATCTCGCTTTGCTATAGTTCGTAAACCATCCCTCGCATGGGATGAGGAAATTCTCAATGATATCATGTTGTCTTGCATTATCATGCATAACATGATTGTGGAAGATGAACGAGATACATATGCACACTACGCAGATACTACTGAGTTCACTTCAAACACAAGTAATAATGCCGACGAATTTGAATATTATCATGATCGGATTGTAGATATCAACCGTTACATGGCTAATAGAGATGCAATTGAAGATCAGCATGTGCATCAATCCTTGAAACGTGATTTGGTTGCCAATATATGGCAGAAGTTTGGTCGTAACGCTAATTAAGAGCATTTCATTATGTATTTTATGTATTTCGTTCATAATTAAGTTTATAATTCGTTCTTGTATTTCATTATGTGTCTCTAAATTAAAAATATATTAAAAATGCTTAATTGTGTCTCATAATTTAATTATTAGATCGTTAATTATGTATGCATAAGATAGTGGTAGCTAATTTCGTATTCAATTAATTAATAAAAATATATTAAAAATGCTAATTGCATATGCTACGTATTAATAATCGCTAATTATGTAGATAACCTAATTATTAAAATGATAATTATAATTTACAAATTATTAATTTAACTAATTAATAATAAAATAGCAATTAGTAATGAATATTTCATATCATTAAAAAGTAAATAATAAAAAATTGTGTAATGGTGGTTGGGTGATGAGAGAGAAAAAGTAGTTGGGTGGGGTTAAAAAGTAGGAGAGAGAGAGGAAAAAGTAGTTGGGATGATCTTTTTTTTGGTTCATTCTTAAGAAGAAAGTGGGAAAAGATTGTGGGATGTAATTTTTTAAAGAGAGAAAAGTTAGAAAGAGAGTGGGATGATCTTTTTTTCATTCATCATTAATGGTGCTCTAATAACGTAGTTTCCTGACAAACTTATTTGGTTATTGTCTGAAAAGCACATAATAGTGTTTCCTTTACCATCCCCCCTCTAAGGAGTCTCACCTGCAAACATGGCTGGTTGTACCTGTGCGAGGTGCCAGGTCAGTAGAGTCCTTCATCTTACCAACCTAAAAAAAAAAACACATAATACTGTTTCATCCATTTCAAAATAGTTGCACCTTTTGATATTTTGGTACTATCAATCAACTTTGACAAGCTTCAGTGGCGGACCCAGGAATTTGAATCTGGGGATATGGAGTTACGGACGTACAACAAATACAAAAATAGTAGAAAAAAGTTCATAAAAATTGTTCAATACATAAGTCTTACATCCAAAATATCCAAAATATCCATAGAATTACCTTCCGATGATCTCTTTCTTTTGAAAATGAATTGTCGAAGATCGGGTTGCTTAACTAGCTTTCCCTTGGATTTACTTGACTTGGGTGTATCATTTGTCATTTCCTAATTGAATTCATAAAATTAATTGTCAATTTCAATTTCGAATTTCAATAAGCAAACCCTAACTAATTAATCAACAATGTCCAAATTAAAACATGAATGGAATATCTCCTCCCACAATTGAATATCCTCAAAGAGCAGAATCATAAGTACTTCCATTTATAGACACAAAAATATACTTCATATTCAAACAAACTGATCTAATTCTGCAATGTCCGCAAAAAATCGCATTCACATCAAATGTAAATTAAAAGCTCAATCCGAAAAGTCGAGTTCAAGCAGATCTCAGCAAAACATGAATTCATTACACAATAAACCAATTAAAATCATATCAAATCATTCAAAACTCAAATTCAAACCCTAACACATTGAAAACAGAGAAATTGAAAAAAGAGAGAGAAACTAACTCAGCTAAGTCACCGAGTTGGCGAAGAACGCCAACAAGGCCAGCCATTGCAACACCTTCAAGAAGAGCTTCAGGATCCTAATTAATATGAAATTAAAACACAAAAGTTCGAAACTAAGACTTACCGTTCTTGGTTCCGCCGCGAAGTCCGGGCGTCGCCGTCCGGGTCGCCGGTCGCGAAGTCGACTTCGAAGTTCGAATTAGAGGCGAGCGGCGGTGGTCGGCGGTCGGCGCTCCTCAATGGTGCTCGGTGGTTCACCGGGTGTCCGGGTCGGTGGGTCCGGTTGTCCGGTTTCGGTTGAGTGAGAGAGAGAGAGAGAGAGAGAGAGGAGGAGAGAGAGAGAGAGAGAGCGTGAAATCCCGCGTGAGAGAAAATGAATTGCGTGCCTTCTTGCCTTTGCCCGACGTGATTCCAGCCTTTCTTTCTTTCTTTTTTTTTTTTTTTTTTTTTTTAAAAGCCGATTTTTTTTTTTTTTGAATTTGGGGGTACAACATGTCCCTTAATTAGGTCCGCCATTTCTCTTACGGAGTATTATATAAAACCCTTTCAAATTAGGTCCGCCATCGACAAGCTTTCTCTCTCTTCTCCAAAATGCGGAGTAATTATATAAGTAAAAAACGGGAAATATTAATAGTCAAGTAAGATCTTGTTAAATTCTTCTCAATGCAAGGATTCCAAATATCAACTTTTTATATGTTTTTACTTATACGCAATTAGAGAGATTAATATTCAAAAAAGCGTGCTAAGAGTACATGAAAAAGCAAATAATACAACAATTTTAAAAGACAAGTAGGTTTGATCTCCGATACCTCTCTCCAACTAATAAATAAAACATTCATTGCTTATAACTTAGGATTGTTTGGCATATAAATAGAGTAAGATATTCAGTGCATTTGTTTGGTTGACGATAACCTGCAATCCAACCAAATAAGCTTTAGAATTTCTAGGAAATGACATTTTCATGTGCATTAGGATTTCCTAGGAAGCTATACTTCTTACTTATAACCAAACGAGCACTTAATACTAGAGGCTATTTTGTAAGAGAGACTGGGAGAATCAAATCCAAACCTCATGTCTAGAGTTCGAGAGCTTGGCAACCTCATGCTCCAAGCCCCTTTTTCTCAGACAAAAATGTCGCTTAGCTAACTATTAAAAATACGTCACATAAAAAAATATAGCAGTTCTCTCTTTTATACAAAAAAAATAAAGAAAAAGTAGCACATCTCTCTTGGAAGAAATACAATTACTCCCAACACAATATATCTGATTATATACAGACACCAACGCAACAATGCAGCAGATGATCTTACCATTACAAACTCTCCACTAAATAACCTAAAGGAATCAAAAACTTAAAATGTACCCACTCAATCAATCAGCCTCTTTTTTTTTTATATAATATTTATTATATAGTAATAGAAAATGGCTAATAAATAACACATTTATATTTGCATCATACGCCTTCCATTACTACAGGAGGGTAAGATATAGCAACAAAGTAAAGACTCTTTCATTACTAAATCTTAACTAGTTTTCTATACTTCCTATTTAGCTCCACTTGATTGTGGATTGTTGTTTACTCCAGAAGAGCTTCCCTCTGATTCCAGTATAGCCTCCTTCAACACTTCTATTATTTCACTCATATTGGGTCGTTCTTCTGCTTCTTTCATCAGACATCTATCTGCTAACTTGGCTATTTTCCGGGCTGCGTTTAGAGGGTATTGATGTCGAAGGCGCAAGTCCATTATCATGTTAAACATCCTACTGTCAGCCGGGAAACGTTTTACCCATTCTAGCAACTTCTGCTCTGAAGGCGGTCGGCTTCTCTCTATGGCTCGTCGACCCGTTAGGATCTCGTAAAGCACCACCCCGAAGCTGTAGATGTCACTCTTTTGCTTGAGATGGCCCGTATCAACATATTCAGGGGCTGCATATCCATATGTTCCCACTGGCTGAAAGTTGAATCAACAAAATATATATATTATTTCTTCTAAGCCATTTCACCATAATGTCCTAAGTAAGCACTTTTAAATTTCAACATTCTCAAGGACTCCAAGAAAGAAACCCTTGGATCTATATCTACAAAAAGTACAACTGTGAAGTAAACATTATAACCAGAAATCTCAATGTTTACGCATATTGACAAGTTAACTCACCGCTGTTGACACATGAGTATCATCCCCAGTAGGCCCTTCTCTGGCCATCCCAAAATCAGATAGCTTTGCATTCATGTTTGCGTCCAGCAGCACATTCGAAGACTTAAAGTCTCTAAATATCACCTGATGATGAACATAAAGTATACTTTAGTACGAATTGACTGGTAAACTGGTAATACATGCCTCTCTCTATCAGTTGTGTCTATGTGTGTGTGGGGAGGGATGTGGATTACATGCCAAAGATGACGAAATCCTATGGTTTCGCAACTCAAGTACTTAATAGCATTGTTCAACAAAATCTACCATGATATTAGAAGAGTTTCCGCTGGTGATTTTTGGACACATGTATTAAGGATGACAGATCTTGCAAATTGCCGAAACTTTTATGAGGCGTGTTGGGATCTGGCTCTAGAGTCTAGACTAATTGCTACAAGGATGAAACTTACTTATATTCCTATGGGAATAGCTAACTTTATTACTCCCTGCACATCCCTTTTGCCTGCCTCATTTTCATATGTATATACCAGTTCATTATATGGCAATTTTTTCCTCTCTATCTTGTCTCTGCTGTTTGAGTCCACACCCCCCCAAAATTCAATTTTCAAGTTACACCATCGCCTGCGCATATACTTCATGACATTGACGTATTCAAGTTGTAGAAGTACAGCATCTTAAGCTTATACCACAGTAATCTACTCGTCCAAATGAATTTTTTTAACAATCAACTAGTCTTTCTGAGTAATTTCGAATTATGAGTTATACATTGCTTTCTTCCAGAATTCATCAGGTAAGGCTCTGTCATTCTTAAAATTGTATAATAATTCAGACTCATAGATTTCAGAATGACATAGGACATAGCACAGACAAAACTGTTTGTTAGACTCAGAAAACATAATGAATTGAATGTTGCTAACTTTAGACACACAATAACAATGCACCAACAGAAAAAAAGGGAATCCCACCTGAACTTCGATTCCTTCGTGGAGATATTCCAATCCTTCAGCTGCATCTAACATTATTTTTAATCTTGATACCCAAGGCAGAGGAGGCAAATTTTTTCCAAATAGATGATCTTCTAAGCTTTTATTCTTCATGTATTCATACACCAAGAGCCTCTGGATTCCTCTTTCTCCATCTACAGCACAATATCCCAGAAGCTTCACTAGCTTTGGATGATCAACAACACCAAGGAACTGAACTTCTGCAAGAAATTCTTTGTGGCCCTACTTCGGGTCCAGAACGAATTAGAAGCTATGCTACTAAAATGGAGCTACTGTTCTATGATACTCAGCAGAATTTAGAAGTTCTATTAAACAATTAATAGAATAAATCCAACCACTTGATCATAAGTCTCGTTCATTCCACAAAATTATAGTGGCAGCTTTTGCTAATACTCCTATATAAGTCTAGCAACCATATAAAAAAAGGCAAATGTAGAAACATTCAACAAAAGAACAAGAACAGAAGAACTCTTGACACCACACCACATTTACAAAGTTTACTAACAATGTGTTAGCTACATCTACACACGAAGGAGATACGATCTTATTAGGTTTTTGAGGAGTTCATAATACAGAAACAACCCAAAGCCTTAATCCTGATAGGATGAGGTCGGCTACATGAGTCGAAATTCAAAGAAAGCCACCATCATAAACATAGGAGTACTACTTATTTAAAAAGGCTTGTATATCATTATAATATGATGAATTGATGAAGGATAAAATCATAGAAAGCTCATAAACATAATTGCAACAAAAAAAAAAGAGGGTTGAAGATCAAAGTGTCAAAATACCTGCATGCCATATCTGTTAAGCTTCTTAATGGCAACCACAATAAGATTTCCTTTACCATTTGGAGGCTTAACTGTGCCTTTATAAACACTCCCAAAACCACCCTCCCCAATCTTTAACAACCTGTGAAAATCATTTGTAGCTTCTCTAAGCTCAGTGTAAGTAAAAACCCTCAAATTATGCTGTTTTTCCTTGTATAATTCTGGTATACTTCTTGATGATGAAGTTGAATTTGCAGATTTTGACACCCGATTTGCTGAAACATCTGATGTAGTTTGTTTCCTCAATTCAGGTGCTGAATTTGATTGCTTTTTTTCCTTGCCCTTTTTCTTAAACGAGAAACAATTCATCTTTGAAAGTATACCAAAAACCCACCTCTCAAAAAACGCAACTTTCATATATCTGCTACTTCAGCTTATTTTGATATCACAACCATGATACAAATTTAGAGAAATAAAAAAATATCCCAGGTGTAAAGATAGAAACTTGATAAAACCCAGTTGAGAATTTGTCAATAAATGTGAGAAAAAAAGAAAAGAAAGAAAGAAAGACCCAGATCAAAATAATCAAGTAAATGGAAGAAAATAAACCAATAAATAAAGTGTTGATAACAATAGACCAACAGAAGCAATTTCTGGGCACTTTTAAATTAAGCTTTACTTTAACATCAAAATCCTATAACAGATTATACAGGACAAAAAGATCCCAGAACCCCAATTGAGAATTTGGTCAAAAATAATGTGAGAAAAAGAAAAGAATTAATAAGACCCAGATGATAATAACCGAGTAAAAAAAAAAAGACAATAAACTCTGAATTTAAGAAAATTAGCTGAACTAATAGAAGCAATTTCTGGGAACCTTAAAAAACAGCTGGAAAGCTCTGAGAAAAGGGAAAAAAATATTATGAGAAGAATTTTCAAATTGTCACAACTTTGAACTGAGTGATGTTGGTCCTAACTACTTATCTTGGAGGGAAAGTATTAACAAAAAAATATATATAATTACCCAAAAATTGGTAGTAAGATTAATAATTATAAAGGGGGTCAAATGTGAAAGCAGCTGAAATTTTCATGAAGAAAACACGAAGAGAGAGAGAAGAAAGAAAACGAGTCGTGTAAACAAACACACAACAAAGGGAAGAAAATAGTTGCTGGGTATAAAAAATAGACTTGATGACGATGATATAATGGATGTGTTGAATAGAGAGGAAGAAGGGAAAAAGACACACAACACCTGTATTGTATTGTATTTCTTTTGTTTGTTTTCTTTCACAACTGTTTTTAACGTTGATCCATATCGAATTCAATGCAGAGGTTGAGGTGGTCGAGTATTGGCATCACTCCCACCTCATATTCCTGAAATTTATGGATCAAATTTTATAGGACTTATTTGACAATGTCCCCTTATTCTCTCAAGTGAGTCCCCTTATCCTCTCGAGTATTGGCATCACTCCCACCTCATATCCCTGAGGTCTAGGGATCAAATCTTATAGGACTTATTTAAGGATGTCCCCTTATCCTCTCAAGTGAGTCCCATTATCCTCTCGAGTATTGGCATCACTCCCACCTCATATCCCTGAGGTCTAGGGATCAAATCTTATAGGATTTATTTAAGGATGTCCCCTTATCCTCTCAAGTGAGTCCCCTTATCCTCTTAAGTGAGTCCCCTTAGTTTATAGTGTACTAGTCTTCTTTGCACGCGATGCGTGCGTGGATTATTTTGGCGGTTATCATTAAATTTCATTTAAGTGTCATTTTGAAGAATGTAATTTACAATCATCATTAGTTCTAATTGAATATCGTTTGGTGTAAATACAAAATATAAAAATTACTTGATGAAAAAGTTGTTTTCTTGGTATTTTTATTACTTGTTAATGGATGTTGGTATTATTATTGCATTTCAAAGTTTAGGTAAAATTAAAACTTTTGTCTTTGATTTTGTAATTGATTTGAAAACTGCTTTAGTTATTTTAATTTATTCTTCAATCATAAATTTTTTCTTTCACTACACATATTTTTATGAAAGTTTATTTTAGCTATTTAGAACTTCTTTTGATATACATATTTTAAATTAGGAAGGTCTATGGTTGAGGAAAATTTCAAAATCTTAATAGGTAAGTATTTTTATTGGATGAAGGGTTAAAAATTCTTTTCAAAGGGGGACAACATAGCTCCCCCCTTGGCTTATATAATAGAGATACACTCATATTCTTTAAGTCTTCTTGTTTTCCCTAATAGAACTATATTTTGAAATAGTTTTAGAAAGTAGTCTTACATGGGACTATAGGTCTATAGCTTTATTCATACATTTAATCCAATTACTCTCACTATCTTTGTGTTTTGTCAAACTCTACCCACTTAAAAAATGCAATCAATTCCCAATGGGGTAAGTAAACAAATGGAAATAAATGGAAACAAAAGGAAACTCAATAGGAGTAGTAGCAAGTCTTGGGTGGATGCGACTATATCACACAAAAAATGATTATAATAGAGGAAATTGACATACAGAAACTGCCTATATAAAAAACTGTCTATATATCATAATAAAGCAGACTATTCAAAAGGTGTTTATCTCATATAAAAAACTTACTACATTAAATAAAAACTTACTATATTATAGGATACCTGACGCAGAGTAAAATCTTGTGCAACGGGTCCATTTAGTTTTTTTTTTTAAGGATTAATTAGCTAAACTTTTATTTTTTTTACTTCAATAAGAGACTTTATAACTTCATTTCGTATAGGCTCCACACCTTCAATCAAAATTTGGTTGGTCTATGGTAGAATGTAGATATAAGAATAGACTTCAATTTCACTCTTTGAAACCCCTTTCTATTAATAAGGTCATTATTGTTACCAAACTTTTCCAAGATAAGTAAAAATAGTCAAAGCCTTGGGAGAAACATAAAAGGAAAAATGACCCTGTATATTCACTATATGAAGAACTTTTGTTTTCTATAGAATTTGTCATTTCAATTAGGTACTAAACATATAAAGGATGCATAATCTTCACCTTATTATCTTTGAAATTTAGCGCATATATCTTAACTAATCTTAATGAAACTTAAAATTACTTTATAATAAGGTATACGACTTATTGGAACTTATCAAAACTTATATTATTATATGTGAGAACGTATTGGAAACTAGTCTTAATGTATCCAACTTATTAAATCTTACATTATAAGGTGTGAGAACTTATCAGACTTTATTAGTAGGAACTAAAATTTATTTTATAAGGTGCGGGAACTTAGGGTTCAACTCATGATATAGAACTATATGAGCTTATTTGTAATTATTGTAACTTATTAGAATTTAATAAAACTTTTTTTTTACAGATAGAATTTAATAAAACTAATGAACACATTAAACCATAATTTATTTTTTCGAGTGAAGAAAACACACCGATATAATTTTAATTTTATGGGTGGAATAAATTTTCCTTAAAAATGAACCTCGTGAATCTTTATTTTCCTTCCATCTTTTTTTCTTTTTCTTCTTCTCTTTCTAACAGGAAATCATATTAATAAAAACTGATCTATACTCATGTTCTTGTTCCAAAAAGAAATGTTTTTAATTGGAAAATATATTTCTTCCAATAAAATTGTTTTTTATTGTGTTAGAAAGCGACTAAATACAATAATTTAGACTAGATTTAATCTTAAATCTTAAGTACCACCTCCACAAAACTTTCCCAACAATGTTGGATAACATCTGTGATACAACGAGTGTACCATGTGTATGGTACACCCAAGAATAATTTTTCATTTGCTCATTTGATTTGAAACTCTCCTTTTTTTAGTATATTTTGTTCATTTGAATGATTTCGAATAAGCAATGAGCATAAAAATAACTTTAGGTGCACCGTGCTCATGGTACAAATGGGTGTATGATAAAATTTTTGACGATACAATGACTATTTTAGTAGAAGATATGGGGAAAATTCGCTTATTCGCGATGTTCCACACCTAAACTTCACGTGTGGACCCAGGACCCCATCTTAAGCCAAAGCGTAAGTTAATTCTCATCTGGTCAAAACCTTTAGATGTAGTTGGGTCTTTGACAAGATAAAGATGGTCATTATTGGAATTTTCTACAAGATTATTTATGTCTTACAGTATTCCCTTAAATTCTCAATCAGCTTAAGAATTACTTCATTCCAAATTGGTAATTATAATTGAGAAAGAGAGTATGGTTAGCCAAAGGAATATACCAAAGGGAGTATATGATCATTAGAATTGTAGTGGGGATGATTTCTATAATAGAAATACTCAAACTATATTGGTCTTGGCACGGAGGAAAAAAAAATTGTTTAAACTAATCTAAGATAGATGGAGTATTAAAATCATGATTTGGACGTTTTACATTAACTTAATCTTTGCATATTATTTTATTTGAGGGTTCGTCTTCTCTTTTCCTTTTTTCCATTATATCGGTCCATTTTCTTTTTTTTTATGTATCTTTCCTCTTTTTTAGTCTGGAACCATGTAAAATGTTTCCTTTTTCGTGAATTAGAGGGGGTATTATGTACTCCTTCAGTTTTTTATGAGAATATTTATAGTACACCTGGGTGTACCATGCTCATGGTACACCCAAGACTATTTTCTCCAAATGAGCAAAATGAGCAAATGAGCAAAATGAGCAAAATAAGAAAATGAGCAAAATAAGCAAATGAGCAAAATAAGCAAATGAGCAAAATGAGCAAATGAGCAATCATTTCTACTCATTTAAGAAAATGAGAACAAATTACTCATTTAAGAAAATGAGCAAACTTGACACCATGAACAAATTACTCTCTTTCATTGAAGAAAACGAGCAAAAATCGATTGAAGAAAACGAGCAAAAATCGATTGAAGAAAACGAGCAAATGAGCAACAATGGCGTTGGAAAACCCTAAACCCCCAATTTTCATGAGAAATTTCAACTCTAATTCCGACAAAATCGACAATCTCGACCTAGGGTTTCAACTTCCTCTTACCTCCATTCAAACCAAGGTTGAACTTCGATTTGAACTTCAATTCAATTTGAACAAATGATCATGTTCTTCCTGAGACGAGTACTTCTTGTTGAACTTCGATTAGGTCAATCAAATTCGCAAGCTTCTTTGGATTTTCTATGAAACTCCTTTTCATACGCGGTGGCAGCATTTTTCAAACCTTCATGCCAAAAATTCATATGAATTAGTAAATTTTACTAGTTTAATCTTCAATTATTTACACCATAAACAATAATTTAAAGCTTATATGAGTGTTAAATATTACTTCGAAAACAAACCTTCAATTTATGGAAGATACGATTTTCTGAGCTCGTCGAAAAGTTCGGTAGGCGCGGAGAATTTTCTGCTGGAAATCTCAAATTGTATGTGATGATTGAACTTTTGGATGGAAATGTACTTCTTGTTGAGCTTTCACCATGGAAACGACGAGGAAATGAGCAGCAGCGGCAGCGTCGCCGGAAAAATGGCAGCAAAAGCAGCGGGAGAGGAGAATACGCGGAAGAGGAAGAGGAGAGAAAATACGCGAAATTTACCAACGTGCCCCTAAAGTTGTAATTTATTACGAAAATGCCCCGGGTGTACCATGAGTGAACTCATTTTTTATCTTTCTTACTTGGAATTTTGACACTATTCATACTTAGAGAGAATCTTCTCAATTTATCTCAACTTATAAGAAAAATATATAGTCATGTAGTCTTGTTTGATTCGTCTCAATTAGTACTCTATTAATATTCAATCGTTATAATTTTTATTAATATATAATTAAAAATATTTAAGCTCAAAGAAGTGCACTGGGAGACTCAAACAGAAAACTGAGAATGATAAAAAACAGAGGGAGTATATGATTTTACGAGTTAACATACGGGACGTATGATTATTGTAGGAGAGTGAGAGTACTGAGGTGGGTACACAATTGTTGAGGCTATATGAATAGTGGTTTTGGTGATTGTGGAGACCTGGACGGATGGACTTGAGGTATAGGAAAAAGTTAGGATGAAGAAGTTGTAAGAGTAACTAGTATTTGATTAAATGTAATGTACGGGTATTTAATAGTAACTTATATCTTAAGATTTGTTCTATTCAGCTTATTTTGACTTATCTCAATTTGATGGAACTTATCTAAATTTATATTCTTATATAAGTTCAATTAAGTCGAACTCAACATTACCTTACTATACTTGTAATGTAATTGCTATAAATTATGTACAATAGGAGACGATTGACGAAGTAAAAAAGCGACGCTGTGATAGCAAATTGGAAATCTAGTGGATGTTGGTTAATGTTCATTTTATTTTCCTTTTATTTTTTCATTGTTGTTTCTTTATAGCTACTAAATACCAATGCATCTTTTTTAATCTTTATATCATTGATTATTTTCGCTGAGTAAGTAAGTATATTGATCAAACAACAATTTTACAACCTAGCCAAAAACAACTAGGTTCGACTCCCTCAACCCAAGGGCAGGCACCAAATGCAAAGCATTATCTATAAAAGAAGTAAAGAACCAAAGATGAATTTCTCCAAGCATGACAGAAACACTAGGACAAACTTAAAAACCAATAGGACTCATTCCTACTAGAAACTTTCTTAGGTAAAGCTGCCAAAATTCTCAGCATTGTTATTAGGGATTTTAGCATGCCAGTAGGACTCATTCCTACACTGCCAATTCATGTAAATAACTGCATTTATGGCAACTAACCAAGTAACTTTCCTGAACTTTGAAACTTTGAAATGGTTAATCCATCTGATTTATCTATGAAAATTGAAATTAATATCAGTATTCTGAATCCAGTTCTTGGTCTAGTATAGACACTTCTTCTTAAATGACACAGAAAGAAAAGATGCTCATGGCTTTGCACAGCAGAGGAACACAGCAGGCAAGCATTTGAGTCACAAACACCCATACATCTTAGCTAGCTTCTCTGTAGCCTGTACTCTGTAGCTTTGCTTGTACAACTAACCAAGCAATAAAAGTGTGCTTAGGAGTAATGCCTATTCCACACCAATTGACTCCAGTGAACATGATCGAACATGATCCCCTGCTAGCTTATGATAAACATTCTTCAATGAATACTTGCTCATATCATTAAACTCAGCTAAGGAATAGTAATTCTTTAGAAATTTCTTTATAGTAACATACTTTCCACTAATACCATCTTGCTCCTGAGTTAGGAGTATAGTCCCACAAATCTGTTTCTTTGAGATACATAGAGCTAACCCATTTTTATCCAAGCATTATCTTGCTTAGTGGAGACCGCCCACGCATACTTCCCCATGTTAGCAATATTCCGTAGAATAATATTTCTAAATCCCAGTCCTCAACTAGACTTCTTACAACACAACTTATCCCAAGCTACATAGCGAGGCTTTTGGTTAAAAGCTTGTCGACTCTACAAAAAATTCTTGCAAACTCTTGTGATACCAAACAACACATTCTTTGACAGTATATATAAACCTGAGACTAGTACATATGAAGACTCATCAGCACAAAGTTAATAAGTAGCATTCTAGCAGCATAGGATAAGTTTCTTGTACTCTAGACCCTTATTCTAGCAGTTATCTTCTCAATGAGTTCCTCACGTTGTGCAACTGAGATTCTTTTTGAACAGATGGGCACACCTAGATACATAAAAGGCATATTGCTATGAGTAAACCTAGAAACATCCGTCACTCTATAGTAGGGATGGCAATCACTGGTAGAATAAATGTTTATTGCTGCGGTCATTAAGTGGCCTATTGCGGCGGTTTTGACCGCGTAGCAATTAAGGGCGCAGCAATAGGTAATTAAACTATTGCTGCTGTTTTAATCCGCAGCAATATTACAACATATTGCTGCGGTTTATGGGACAAAATCGCAGCAATATTCATATTTTTTATTATAAAAATAAAGTACATTGCTGCGGTTTCAGTGAAAAACCGCAGCAATATACTTTATTTTTATAATAAAAAATATGGATATTGCTGCGGTTTTCCCAGAAACAGTAGCAATATATATTTTTTTATTATAAAAAATACAGAATATTGCTGCGGTTTCTGGGAAAAATCGCAGCAATATACTGCTTTTCTTTTATAAAAAAATATTTTATATTTACGTATGTTCCACCAACCTCCTCATGCAAGAAGCAGAATGCAGCAAGCAGGATGCAGCAAGCAGAATATTTTCTGCATAAATTTCGGCAGAGCTCCGTTTGTAAATTGGATAAACCCATAATTGGGAGTTAACCTGTACAATATTATATGCAACAACCATCCATCGATCATTCATAATTCATCCAACATCCATCCATCATCCAAAATTCATCCAACAACCAACATATAATCCAAAATTCATCCAACAACCAACAACCAACATCCATCATCCTCTAATAACCAATTTTCCTCCAACTTCCACGCACAATCAAAATTCCAAGTTCAACAAGAAATAGATACGATTCAATTCAACATAGATATCATGTGAATCCAATATATATATATATATCTATATATATATCATGAAATCCAAGTCAATATGATAATGTTGGTTGGTACAAGTTGCACTAAATTATATTCGTTGTAAGGATAAGAGAAACAAAGAAAAATAACATTAACTAACCTACGCAATGCAATTGTCAATAAAGTATCTTGCCCACTTATTTTTCACCTCATTGATTTGATCTTTCGCATAAGGATCGCGGGTAAAGGTACGAGCAACCTGAAAATAAGCCTTAAATAGTTAAATATATAAAATATGAAATGAATAATAAGTGAACAAAAACTTACTTCATCGAAATCCTCCGAACCAGAATATAAAGTGAGTACGTCAAAAATGTTGCGCATGACAAAATAACCGCACTCCGTGCCTCCTTGTTGTTGTGGGCACTTTATCAAAAGTTTTAAGAAAATGAGGAAATTTATCGTATAATGAGAATGACATATGCTTTTAATTGAATAAAATAAGTCTATTATACCTGAACACATCTCCAGAGAAGCTTGTCCCGACGAACTTCGTTGCCGCTCATCCGAAACCTTCTAAAAGCACTACATAAAACAACATCAATTGATTTACACTTTATTTGCTTTATATTATAATTTAAATTCATTCAAAATATATCAAATCGATCAACTTACGCTATCACAGGCGATCTAATCTTTAACTTCCCCTCCTTGTGAAAGCTAGCGGAATCAAAGACATAAATTATCCCGAGCATGGGACGTATGACAAGGAGCATCCAATGACGGCTATTGCAAGATTGAATAACAATAATTACTTAAAAAATTCACATGTCATGCAACAATCAATATTTGTAAAACTATTAAGATAGAATATTACTCTTGACAGATTGGCGTGAAGATGATACTAGCAGCAGCAACGACGGATCCAGTCAAAGCACACTGAATGTAAGTCGTTACATTCTCCAATGCATTCACATCCGCGGTACTCTCCGGGCACATCCAACAAACTCGAACAACAGCCCCAAATCCATCCAAGTCAGACTGTGTTGCCCTAAAAAAATAGACAAATGTAAATTTCATGTGGAAAATACAACTATCATACAATCAAATGTAAAAAAAAAAATCACAACTTTGATTATTGTTACCTCATGTACACCTGGATAATAGAAATATTAAGCATCTCCCCTTTCAGGAACTGAGCAATATCCTCCTTGGTCAGATAAGCTGTGGCATCTTCTGAATAATGGAACAATGAGCTCGGCAAGGTTACAACAACGGTATCATCGTCTGCGACGGCAAGGGCAAGCGTATCTGCTAACTCCTTACAGTCTTCAGTGAGGGATTCCAAGAACGATACAATAACGAGTAGCCGAACTGGCTGAAAGCTGCTGGCTAGGACATCTAACAGCCTCCCCCTAAATCCCCTTTTGTTTTTTAGGTGTCGGTGTAACCTAATAATAATTTTTGGGAACGCGCATAAGATTATGTACTCCCTCCATCCCATAATACTCTTTACACTTTCCTTTTTCATCTGTCCCAAAATACTCTTTACAAATCTATTTTTGGATATGACCCACTATTATTTTAATTCTTGTACCTTTTAAGTTGGCCCACACTACCTCTCCTCCAAATAAAATAATATCACTCTTACCACCCATCAACTCTAACCATGACCCACACTCTCTCTCCTTAAAATAAAATAATACTACTTTTACTAACTACTAACTCCTATCACATCTACTTTTCAATAAAATAACAATTGATAACCGAACAACACCTTATCATCTAAAACTACGCACATTGATAAGTGTCAAGAGTATTCTGGGACGGAGGGAGCAATTTTTAAATTTAATGCTATTATTTTTACAAAAATGGATAAAATTTGAACAATTACCTCATCACCTAATATTTGCACTAAATTTTTTGGCCATTGCACCCACGTACCCAAAAGCAGTTTCAGTAGTGTCGATTTCATATGCAGGGACGGGGACCGGTAGTGGCAAATGACCATACTTCTCTACATACGATGAATTTTCACTCGAAGTTGATCATTCATCATTCTAGACCCATGAACTGTAGTGATCTCATCAAAATCATAAGAATGTGCATCTGCTACTAGACAAGTCTTTCCACTAGTTGGATCTATCAAATACAATCGACATGGAGTCTCGTCCTAACAGTAACGTAAAGTTCTAATTATGTAAGATAATTATTTGTATAAATCACATGTATATATGATAATTATTTGTATAAAGCACATGTATATATGATAAATATATGTACCTTCAACTGAGGAGAATGAGTGTCGGAAAATCCAAATAGTGGAGTACGTAGCTGAGTGGGCTGTGAAGTAGATGGCCCAACAAATGGTGAAGCAGCTGATGGAACAAATGGTGAAGCAGATGATGGAACAAATGGCGGAAAAGGTAGTTGAGTAGGCCGAAAAGTAGCTGGCCCAGTAGATGGTGAAGCAGATGATGGAACAAATGGCGGAAAAGGTAGCTGAGTGGGCTGAAAAGTAGCTGGCCTAGTAGATGGTGAAGCAGATGATGGAACAAATGGTGCAACAAATGGAGTATTAGGTAGCTGAGTGGGCTGTGAAAGCGCCACATTCTGCATATATATTGCAATGTCATTTCTCCACCTTTCAGTCATTTTCTGCATGAATGCTTCCTCTTGTTCCTGACTCGAGCTCCAATAGTTCCTAGAAGGTGGACGACCAAAAGCCTTCCTATAGCCAACATTGTAGCCTCCAAAACCATAACAACGACCCGAATGATCTGGCTTCTCTCCAAGAGCCATAAAAAGGGCATCTTTGTTACGTACCGGAGTGAACTCACCCTTGGCTTGCTTCTCCTTGTACTCCAACTGCCCAAAAAACAAGTTACAAATAATAATGTATTTAATAAAGAAAAAACATATATATGTCAAACTAAAAGTTATAGTGATATACATACGTATTTGTCAGCTGCAATCTTTGTTTCCTCAACTGGAATAAATCGTTGTTTAGTAACTGGATATTTCTTATGCATAGCACACCACCAGTCATCACCCCGATTAACATGAGAGGACACCGAGGAGGATGGTGTACTAGATGACGATCCATAATCAAAACTAGGTGGACAGAAGTTCTCATGCTTCCACAACTCTCGAGCGCCTTTTCTCGCTTTTTCTGCAATAAAAAACACATTAAGTTAGTAGAATATTATTTAAGTTAATAAACCAAGTTAATTTGATTATAAACTTACTACAGCCTCATCTGGCGTCATAGCCTCTTTGAAGGTAAGCCCATCCTCCATCTTGATGTGCTTGTATACATCTGGCGGAGTATCACCTAGCTTCTCTTTCTTTGATCTGACTTTGGTCATTGTGATCCAACTAGATACCAATTTGCTCTTAAAATCCCTCCATCTAGAGTTCACAACAGTCAAGTAGTGCCTCCTATAGCTTATCTCGTACGGAAGGTGAAACATAATCTATTTTCCATCATAAACAAATAAATAAGCACGTTAGCTCAGCATTAGAACAATAAATCCCAAAATTATAAATGAAACATATCTTACCATAGTGTCTGTCCACATCAAATCCAACAGCGCAGGAGAAATGTTTTTCCATTTCCAATTGATGTTAAGCCTGCGTATAGAAAGACCAACCCAAATACCATACTTGGCTCGCCACGTACCTAATAGAAAAAACAATTAGAAATCCAAACATTAAATCGTAAGCATGATAAATTATAACTATCTTACAATCAATAATTACCTGTTGGCCTCCCCGATTCATCAAACTGTAAGTACATATCTTCTGTGTTGTGGAGATCCATCGTGGGACCTTTTTTACTCTTTCTAGATGCCTTTGTCTTCCCACCTGACTTCTTCCCCCTCCCCCTCCCCCTCCCTTGTGCACCATAATATGCACTGGTCTGACGAGGATCTAAGAATCAAAATAAGGAAACTAAATTAGAGAACGAACAAATAAATGACATATTCAATATTACAATAATCAAATAAGCGCGAACCTGAGGGGGTGGCTGACGTGGATCAGATTTCACCTCAATGTCAAGTAAAGCATTCCTATCAGCTTCTAGTTCCATTCTTTCCATCCAAGCATCAAACGCATCTGAAGCACGATCACTGTCCTCCCACTGGTCAGCCTCCTTTTCCGGGTGAAATGGTGCATCGGAATCCGATGACTGATCGCCCGAGCCATCACTAGCCATATCTGTAGCATATACATAGAAACAACAAAAAGTATTAACAAAATTTGAAACAATATATATCAACACATCTATACTAATATATTAAAAAGCGTTCCTAAGAACGTATACGTGCCACGTGTCACCATCTCTCATTCAATAGCATTCTATCCACGTCCTTATCATATAGTAAAAAAAAAAAAAAAGCATTGTTAGCGTGAAGATTCGAACCCACAACTTCAAGTATGAAAGAAAGATATTCAACCATCACTCTACCATATTATTATTGCTTATTTAATCAAAATTAATGATGATATATGAATGAAAAACTTTTGAAATCCATATAATGAATGAGATGACTTTTTAAAATGAGTATGAAATGACTTATTTAACTACTACTAAATTGTAGCACAGAGAAATTTCGGGGCTTCGCCCGGGCCTAAATACTAGTTATTGTAATGAAATCTATTATAAGTACATCAATTTATAATTCAAATTACTCATATGGAACATTTTTTACCTTTGATTTTGGTCAATAGGTTGCTCGATGACCGTTATACCTTCTTGGTGATCCATTCGCATGTAACTATTTTCAGTATCAGACACATCCATCATATCATCACTTGGGATTGAGAAAGGGGGGATATAATCAAACTTATCATATTCTTCTTCATCGTCAACATCACCTACTCCTAAAATTCGCCTTTTACCATTAACAACAATGCACCACTGAGTGTCTACAGGATCAGATACATAAAACACTTGTTTTGCTTGTGATGCGAGGATAAAAGGTTCTTCAGTGTCACGCAGACGACTCATATCGACTAGAGTAAAACCACACTCATCCGTTCGCAAACCACGTCTATTATCCGCCCACTTGCATTGAAAAATAGGCATAGTGAAGTCACAATAATCGAGCTCCCATATTTCCTGAATGATCCCATAATATGATTGTTTAGCATCAATCGGAATTTTATCCTTTGCACTCGCATACTCCCTAGATGATGCAACCATTGAAACCCCACAATTCTGTACCACCATTGATTCCTTGTCCTGATGTTCAGTGTAAAAGGTATATCCATTGATATCATACCCCTCATACGATTTAAAACTGTCACGTGGACCGTATGCCAACCACTTAATTGTATCGGGTACATGATGGTTGTTTGCAGACAATTCACCAATTACTTTATTGTGGAACCAATCAATGAAAGACCTGTTATGCTCATTCATCAACGCCCTCTCCCCTTTTGACGGGTTTTTGTGGCGCAATTCACGCATATGTCTCTCTAAGTATGGATTAACTTCAGTAACATGGTGCAACACGAAAAGATGAGCTTTATTCAACTCACTCAATGAAGGCGAAATATGTCGCATTCCGACACCACCCTTGCCTTCTAACCTTCCCTCGTGTCTGGACTTTGGAAGACCTATCGTCACGGCCTTAGCAAAATGAGAAGAACAATATCCTCCAACCTCTTCGGCAATTGTTCCTTGAATAATACTAGCCTCTGGTCTTGTTGGGTTCCTCACTTTCTTTTTCAAAGAACCCATATGTCTCTCAAAAGGGTATGCCCATCTTAAAAACACAGGCCACACAGTTTAATCTCTCTTACCAAATGAAGGACTAAGTGAACCATAATGTCAAAAAAAGAAGGTGGAAAATACATCTCAAATAGACAAAGTGTTATCACCACCTTATTTTGCAAAGCATCCAACTTATCAGGGTCAAGTACCTTGTTGCATATGGTATTGAAAAATGAACACAACCTCGTGATGGCAAGCCTGACATGTTTTGGAAGAATCCCGCGTATTGCAATCGGTAAAAACTCTTGCATCAACACATGACAGTCATGGGACTTCAGCCCAATTAATTTCAGATCAGTCATAGAAACAAGTCTTCTCATGTTAGATGAGTATCCAGTGGGAACCTTAATGCCGTATAAACACTCACAGAACAATCGTTTCTCTTGCCTAGACAATGTATAACAAGCTGGAGGCAAATACGTTGTTGTTCCCTTTCCTTTCTTAGCTTTTTCCTTAACCTTTGGCCATAAATTAGGCCGAATCTTCAATTTCTCCATATCTCTGCGAACGTTCAGACCATCCTTAGTCTTTCCCGACATATTCAACAAAGTACCAATAATTGCATCACAAATATTTTTTTCAATATGCATTACGTCGAGACAATGTCTAACTGGTAAGTATTTCCAATAAGGAAGTCTCCAGAATATAGACTCTTTTTTCCAAATGACACCATCGTCTTCCGAAGGTTTAACCCCCTTACCAAACATGGTGCCCATCCCCTTAACACGATTATAAACTTATTTTCCGGTCAACGGTCTAGGAGCTGGAGCATTTTCAACTAACCCATTAAATGGTGCTTTTTTCTTTCGATATGGATGAGAATTATGTAGGAATTGCCTATTAATGATATAGATATGTTTCCACAATGTGGCAAATGTGTAGCCTCCATACCATTCTCACAAATGGGACATGCCTTTTTTCCTTTGACCTTATACCCCGACAAATTGCCATAAGCAGGATAATCATTTATAGTACAGAATAGCATAGCACAAAGCCTGAAATCTTCATTGGAATACGCATCAAACACCATAACACCTTCGTCCCACATCTTTTTGAGATCTTCGATGAGAAGTGCAAGATAGATGTCTATATCATTTCCCGGTTGCTTAGGCCCAGAAATTAAGAGAGACAACATAATATACTTCCGCTTCATGCACAACCATGGAGGAAGATTGTATATCACTAAAAGAACAGGCCAAGTACTATGTTGACTACTCAAAGTACCATAAGGGTTCATTCCGTCCGTACACAATGCAAGTCTCAAGTTCCTAGCTTTCTGACCAAATTCCCTATATCTGAAATCTATAGCCTTCCATTGAGGAGAATCTGCTGGATGCCCAAGCATCCCATCTTTCTTTCTCCGATCAGCATGCCATCTTAGGCTCTTTGCATCTTCTTTGATAGAATAGAGCCTCTTGAACCTTGGCACAATGGGAAGATACCATAACACTTTCGCAGAAGGACCCGTATTGCCCGGCCTAGGCTCAACCTCATCCGGCAATTTATAGCGGGACTTACCACACCTTGGGCATTCATAAAGGTCCGCATACTCATTTCGATACAACACGACATGCATCAATCCGCTCATATTCTAAACCCAAAGGACACATTAATTTTTTGGCATAGTAGGTGGATTTTGGTAATAAATTACCCTCAGGAAACATATCTTGTAAAGCTTCTAAGAGTTATGTGAAGCCTACATCAGTCAAATTATGTTTCGCTTTGATGTTGAAAAGTTAAAACCCCACTCAATTGAGTGTATTTTGTACACCCTGGATAAAGGGGTTTCCCAGCAGCTTCAGACAAACTGTCAAACACTCGTGGCCGCTCATTAAAATGGTCACGGACCCCTTCCAACATCTCACCTAATCGATCATCACCAAACTCTTCATCCTCAGTGTCACTATTATCTCTGTGGTCATTTTCATTACCTACTACATCATCACCTTCAATCCTAACATGATCTTCAATCACAACTTCATTCTCAACCCCAACATTCGACATATTAATCTATAATGAGTTACTAGTGCCAACATCAACAATAACCCTATTCTGAGTATATTTTCCCTTCTCACCATGCCATAACCAAATATAATACTCAGCCCTAAATCCTCGACGAATAATATGATCTCTTATGGTCCTAATATCAGAAATCGTATTCACATTGTAGCAATCAACACATGGACAATAAATCTCATCCTCGCAAGTAAGTTGTTGATGCTCTACAGCATGTTTACAAAACTCATTCACACCTTGTACGAACTCCAACGTATTCCGTTTTCCATACATCCAACTTCGATCCATTTCTAAAAAACCCCACACATACACATACATACCATAAAAATTATTATCAATTAAAAAATTCACATAAATATAACACAACAAGCTAATATTCAATGCATGCTTCCATTGGGTCCTTATCACTCCAACCTAACCCATCCTTAAACGTCCAATCCCACTAGTGAATGCATGTATCATCTTTGATTCTAAGTAAAATTTGGCAGCATTTCCCTTCAGTTCTCCAAGTACACGATGAAGATAATTGCTTATCTTATATGCACCCGGAGAACAAATTAGGGAAATGATTAACTATATTTCACTTAGAATCAAAGAATCAACACACATTCACTACCTAAGTGAGATGTGACGTTTAAGAACAGTCTCAAAACGGGGACTATTCAAGACTTACTCCTAATGAGTAAGTCTTGAACGGGTATCTAGGCATTATGATGTACATAAAACAATCGCATTCAAGCAATTCCAAGTCATCACCAAACAACAATCGCATTCAAGCGATTTCAAGTTATCACCAAACAACAAGTACCAAACCATTCCTTAGATTTCCCTTCCCCTCCCATTAGTGAGTCTATCAATATGAAGGCATATCACTTGAAATATAACAAGAACTTACACTAGTAGAAAAATACTCAAATGCTCCGGTTAAAAAGCCCACAAATGCTCCGTATTTGACGCGTAGCAGACGTCATACGAGCATTTGAGAATTTCACAAATGCTTCGGTTGAAAACCGGAGCATTTAGTTTATCAAATGCTCCGGTTGTGATTAAAACCGGAGCATTTGATGTATTTTACATGCCTAGAATAGATCAAATGCTCCGATTTGTAAGAGAAAACCGGAGCATTTGTGGAAATAAATGCTTCGGTTTAAGCGTACAACCGAAGCATTTCTACAATTTTATTAAAAAAAAAATTTATGCATAGGTTTAAAGCAGAGGCACCTACTGTCATACATTATATCTTATATATTCCCGCAACAAATTACATAAATTAAGCAGCATTTGAATTCCTTCATCACTTTATGTGTATGTCAGAAAGAAGCAGTTAACTTCCAAAATGCAAACATCCTATATTCAATCATAAATCAACCCCTTAATAGCATAAAAATAATCGTCCATTATGCTTCCTTCTATTAGCAAGGAAAGATACAAATTTCACCCTAATCAGACCTAACACATATCAAAATCCAACTATTTATAATTGAACATTGCACTGCTAATAAGAAATTTAGCTCCTAAGATCTTAACCAGCAAAACAAGATAAAACCAGTAATTACATTGATAAAAACATTTCACTTATGCATGTTTTCGCACCTTACAAAGTACAGGTGAGAAAATTTATAAACATTTAATGAGAAGAGGCAAACTTAGGCGCCATTTATTCGTGGATATCTTATTTACAGCAAGTGACAGTTCTAGTAGTGAAAGAATGTTCACAGCATACCAAATGTCTATTTCGCAAGTTTGCGTGTGCGACAAGAACGAGTGACTGCAGCTGCATAGATGTGAGAACCATTGAGAAAAGCCTCCTGTCTCTGGCGTCACTTCACATCTCTCTCCTTTTTCTACAAGTGGAACAAGAATAGACAATAAAACTATGAACCAAGTGAATTTGGCAAAAGCCCACTTTCTGAGTGCTAGTTGAATCATGAAGATATCATTAAGAAGGAAACATCCTTACTTTCGGCACTTCCTCAAGTACAGGAATTACGTCAGTTTCAATAGTCTCATGCACAAGAAACCGCAACACCTCAGCTTTCAAATTACTCAAAATAAAAAGAGTAAAATAGGGGGTCATAGTGAAGAAGCAAACAGTGATACCCATTTTGGGGGATTTCACCTTCCACAACCTACCCAGACCCACCAATCATCAAGCTTCTTACAAAGGATTGTCACCCAAACATCACTGACTCAATATCTCTAAAGTATTTGAGCGTGGTACAAAGATAAAGGTTCTCGCTCAGTATTTGAGCGGGGTACAAAGATTTAATACAAGATAGAAACAAATATAATTTGTTCTCGCTAAGCCAAAAGTGCAAGCCCTTCTAAACTGAGATATCCAAGCATAAAGCCTATACAAACAGATAAGATCAACCAAAAATGATAATGGTAAAAGAGGAAGTACTTGGGCCATAAATCCTTTAATTATGAGGTGGAAATTCGTTCCCTTGAAGTGTAAAGGTTTCGTCATAGTACCTCCAACACCTTTCTCACCTGAGACATATAAACAACAAACAGATATCTTCATTCAGTGCAATATATATGGAGTGCAAAAACCCACAAAGAAGGCTGAGTCATGGTTCTTGATTCTATTTTTATACTCTTAAAAGTGAACAAGGGAAATTTCATTGCTTGGAGAACGAGTTGCAATCACGCGAACACGCAGAAAATCAAGAAAAGGAAAGACGCAAGGGTTTCATTGAGAAAAAGAAGAGGAGTTACCTGTGCAGAGTACCCAGAAGTTTTGTGCAGATTTACTAACCAAATCAGGTAAAAGCTGCAGGCAAGCATATCAACAAAACGACTTACTAAGGATATATGTATGTGCAAAATGAGAATGCCTATATCACTAGAAAAGATCAACGAAATTAAAAAAGAATGAGTCAAATCCCAATTACCTCTATTACGATTCTTTGGACAGGATCCCCACCAGTTGATACATCTAGAAACACGTGAGGGTTCTATATCTTATCCATATTTCTTCGTACTGTAGAACCTGAAAAGGTAATCCATTTCAAAATTAGGATCAACTCGAACTACGTCAAACACTAGTTATCGGTAATCTCCAACTTTTGAAAAATTGAAAACTTTCATCCCTGAAGAAAAGAAAGTATCACCAGTTTCATTCGTTTAGCGTCACTAGTGATTAGAGTTTGAAGCTATTAGAACATGCACTTCAAGAAATGATAACAGTAATAGCTAGTAGCCGACCTCAAGTTGCCTAACAAATTCAGATAAAAAACATCATTGACAAAATAAAATCCATTCCTAACTTTTATTTTCTTTTGCAGAAACTAGAGAACTGCACCTATACCAACCTAGCAGTCTTCTGCCTCAGCAATAAGTGGCTTGCTTATCTAGATAGTTCTTCCTTTATGAACTAGACTTAGCAAGGGAAAATGTGTTTTAATCACATAAGCATTCTTAACAGCCACAAGAAAACTATAGAGGGGCTTTTTTTATGGACAAACAGCATATTGGAAATTTGAATCTACAAGTAGTAGCAAATATTAAATGTATACAACTGCTGAAAGGGAAGACTCTGTCCTGCCATCTTGAGACCAATAAATGACTTGTATGGTTTTTGAGGTTTCCTTCACCATTTGTGTGGAAGCATCATCAAGTGAATTTAGAGGATAAAACGCTAATATGCACCAATAAACATGAGTGCACTCAAACATGATCAACAATATTACTGTATGTTAGTAAGAGATTAAAACAGCAACACCAAGCATACAATTCAAGCACATGGTTCTTAAATCCATATATTGTGTTAACATTTTGAAACAGCAATAATATTAGGTAGCGATTGAAACACTAGAGGATATGTGAAATAATTAGACTAGAATAAGATTCTAGCAATATTATGAAAAAAGAATCTGGAAGCATAAAAAATCTTAGAGCCACCACCAAAGGACTCAGGTCATATAGCGCTAGCGAGACTTCAGTGGGGCTTGATTTTGCTAATACAAAAGGTAGTAGCTAGTGAGATGTATGAATCAAGAGCCAATAAGTGAGTAATTGAACAGATTACCAGAATTTCAGAAATGTTTTTACTTCTTACGGCTCCTTTGCTTTCTCCTTCAAAGTAGCTCTATTTGCCGTATCCTTCAAATTCATTATATAAACTACACTTAAACGAGTTAATTATAAGTTACTAGCAGTATAAAGGTTGTTGAATAAGGGATTTTAGATAACCGAACACGAGTTATAAGTTACTAGCAGAGTAATAATTGCTCGTAAACAAACATGCTAGGTATTATTAAATCACTCTTAAATAGAAAAAGTAAGATATCTAAGGTTATTGAATATATAAGGATAACACTGCATACATATGAAATTAATGTTATGTTTGTTGTTCTATGCCTCCTTCTTGACAAGCTTTATACAGGTTGGTTGATGTTAAGGTTGTTGTTGTTCTATACTTCATTTTTTAGTTCGCTAGTTAGGTAAATAGTATGGTTACCCATGTTTCATTTAAATAGCTTTTGTCAACCATAACCAGATAACAATGCAAGAGAACATTAATGACTCTGCAGGCAAGATAACAACCCATAATAAATTATTTTAATAGCTATAATCAACATCCACATTGCAAATTTGCAGTCATACATAATTGCTTTGATGTTTCTCAACATCATTATATAACTTACATAACACTTTGCAGAGAAATTACCAAAAGAGTTTGTGCGTCAATCTTCACTGACTAATTGTCTTCTGCTGCTGCTATAATCTGCAAGCTCTATCAAGCATCTCTGCCAACAGACAGATAGCCACCTACTCTCTCAAAATGTTCGCATATGTAGTCCCAGAAGTTCTGCAAAAACTGAACCTTAAGTTAGGATCATTCAACCAAAATTAATCCTACTAACTTCATAAAGAAAAAAAGAAACTAAATTTCGCAAACAAACATAAAATCAATCACCAAACTGAAGAACAACAATGAAAAAAAACCTGGCCAATTCGCGCACGAGCGACCAAATCACAACAATTCATAACCATTCATAACCATACCAAAGGTCATAGCTTAGAATAGGAAACAAAGCCTGAAACCCTTTCGAAATCAAAATATATTTCAATGGCTATAATAAAACGAAAAGTCGAAAGTGAATTAGGGTTTTGCGCTTCATCTTCTTCATCCGCCTCTCATCCATTAATTTAGGCTTTTTAAGCTTCAAATGAACAACAGGTTCAACTAATTCATAGTCTCTTCTTCTCTTTTTCCCTTTCTTTATCGGCCTTTTTACTGGTCTTGATTTCTTTTCGAATCTAAGGTTTCATGCTTCGTGCTCTTGATTTTCTTCTCGGATCTAGGGTTTCATGCTTCGATTTCTTCAATTGGCCAATGCTTTCTCTCTCTTCGATTGGTCCATTATAGATTAAACCCTAGAATTGATTTGATTAATTCAAAAAAAACCTAGAAATTAGGAGAAAATCAAACCTAAAGGAGCTTGGCAATTTGATTAAAGAAATAGCGAGGTCGACACCTTGTGATGCAACCCATTGAACTGCGGCGGACATGAGAGAGAGGGGGACTTGGGAAGAGGGATGTCGGAGGGAGGGACGACGGAGATTTCAATTGAGAGAGGGTCCAATTGAGAGAGTCGGGGGACTTGGGAGGGAGGGAAAACAATGGAGAAAGAGAATGCCTGTTGAGGAGATACGAAAATTATTTTAGCACGTACAATGTGAGGGTTCATGAATTGAGAGAGGGTCCAAATGCTCGGGTTGGCTAGTCAACCGGAGAATTTGATATCAAATGCTCCTGTTGACTAATCAACCCGAGCATTGGTGAATTTTTTAAATTAAAATTTTCACAAATGCTCGGGTTGATCAGTCAACCGGAGCATTTGATAAGTAGCAAAAGCAGTTTTTTCCACTAGTGTTATTAAGCAAAAACAATCCCGTATAACATTTTAGGGCATACAAAAACTTAAGCAAAATAATCACAAAATCAGTTTTTAATCCTCAAATCTTATAACTAATCATATATATACTTTATACTAAGCATTTTTAACTACTATTTAAGCCAAATTATCCATTAAAACACTATTAATTAAGAAAACAACAAAATTTAAAATAAATTATGAAAAACTAACCAAATATGACAAGGAGAGGGTGGCGCCGGCGGTGAAGTACGAAAGTGGCAGAGGAGAGGGGCGAAAAACCGAACCAACCAAGCAAGAAGCAGAGGAGAGGGGCGAAAAACCGAACCAAAAACCCTTGTCGCCGGAAAAACGCGAGTAATGTGAACCCTTGTCCCCAGAAACCGGAACCTTTTCGCCGGAAAATGGAACCTTTTCGCCGAAAATTGTAAGAGAGTGTGACAGTAGAGAGAGAGAGTGTGTGAGAGAGTAGAGAGAGAGAGTCGATAGAAACAGTGAAGCAAAACTAAACAAACCCGTGTTTTTTTTAGATCTGGCGCACAGATATTGCTGCGGTTTCTGACAGAAACCGCAGCTATATCTGTGCGGCAAATCTGGTAAAAAATATTCCACTTTTTTCAAAAAATATCCGTTGGAAATATATTGCTGCGGTTTGCTGTAGAAAACGCAGCAATATGGTTGGTCAAATGGTCAACTATTTGCAAAAGTTTCCGTTGGCTACATATTGCTACGGTCTTTTTAAAAAATCGCAGCAATATGGTTATTTTATATTTTACCTTTTCTTTTGTCGTGATATATTGCTGCGTATGGGTAAAACCGCAACAATACCAACGCAGCAATAAGCATTTATTCTACTAGTGAATCCATTTCGGATCCGACCCTAGTCCGCTCTGATCCGAAGGAAAAAATCCGAGTCGACTCCAACAAAAAAGTAATCCGACTCCGAGTCGGAGGAGGGTCGGAGTCGGATCTCATAAAATAATCTGACATCCGAATCCGACTCTGACTTTATGTCAATTAATCCTTTTTTCTTATTTATGTTAATGTATTATTTATGTATAACCTGACTTCGGCTTCAACCAATTGTATTATATAAGATGTTTCCATTGAAGAAATGATTGTTAAAAAGAATAGTAATATTTAGATTATTTGTACTATATAAGATTTCCATATGATTATTAGAAAAAAATTGTAATGATTAGATTATTGTATAGAAGACTTTTCTGTTATAAAAAATTAGCGGAAAAAAAGTCGGATCGGATTCGGAGTAGGATGTTCGGATTTTAAGTCGGGTCAGATTCGGAGTCGGATGTTCGGATTTTAAGTCGGCTCAGAGTCGGATGTCGGACTCAGACTCGGATTTAAAATCCGACTTCTTGTAGGGTCGGAGTCGGATTATGCATAATCCGATCAAAGTCCGACCCGTTGCCATCCCTACTCTGTAGATATCATCCTCCTTCATGCCACAAGCATATACTTTTTCCGTCCCAATTTAGTTGCTACATTTGCTTTATCACAAAGGCCAAGGAAATGGTGGTGGCCCATTGTGCAGAGCCAATATTAAGGGGACTAATTACTTGGGGAAAAGTTGGATTAAAAGGCATTTAAAAGTGAGCTGGCCCACACGATTAAAGTTGGCGGAAATTGTAGAGGGAGTTGGCAGACTTTTTTCCCTCCAAAAAATTCATAACATATTTTATTCAATTTGTGGTTACAACAGGGTGTAAATAAACAACCAAGGGACAAATTTTTTCCCTCCAAAATTTCAGAGCAGTTTATAATCAACATGGGTTAACATTTCACCCAAATAAAATTGAAACACCAAAACTTGATATTCAAAGGGGAATTCAAATTTCCCCCTAAAAAATCCAAAATAATTTTCAACTGAAAGGGGACTATATATACAAGGGCATAGTCAATTGCCCCCAAAAAATTTCCAAGGAGTGTATCTTCATCTTTGAGAGTAGTTGACCACCATAATAAGACCTTTGAGCATTTCATTACCAAGATCATCAAACAAATCAACCAACCAGCAGCAATTTTTTTGGGGGGGGGGTTGGGGTAGATTCACTCTCAGAAAAATCATCATTAAGTGATTTGTAGTGCCAATTATTTTTTTTTTTGCTTCACTTGAGGAAAGTGTTGAAGCATTCTCATCTTGAACATGTATGGCATCCATAGCTTAGCTATGGCCCCCCTAGACAGTTCTACTGATAAAACCTCAACACCATCCACATCAGCTCAACCTATACCCCATAATCAGCCAATAATTAACCTTAATGATCCACTGCCAGAACTAGAACAAGAACCACAACCACAACCAGAGGTCTTTGATCTCAACAGACCACCAACAGATGCATCTCCACAAGAACAAAATGACTTCTTCACTGAAATAGAACAAGTAAAAGCAAATGAGGAGTTAGTTGCTGAATGGTTGGATGATGACTCAGATGTCCAAGTCACAGAATATGAGTGGACAGATAGTGAAACAGATGATGAACAATAATAACAACAGCCACAAGAAGTGTTACATTCAAAGAGGAAGAGCCATGTATTGGACAATCATGGCAGAGCTCGTGTTGCAAACAGGCTGCAACAAGTGGTACATAGAAATGATTATGGGGAGTACAAATTACCTCATGGAGCTCTGAATAAAATTTCAATTGATTTGAAGACTTCAAGGTGGACAGTTGCTAGAATATGGAAGAATGTATCACAACAACTCCAAAGTAATGCAAACATAAAGGTGAGTCACAAAAGAAGAGGCAGTTGTGGAAGAAAAAGAATTCAGTTGGATCCTCAACAACTAATGTCAATTCCACTAAGGAAGAGGACAAGTATAAGAGCAACAGCAACAACATTAGGAATGCACAAGTATACCTTGCACAGGTTGGTGAAAAGGGGTGCAATTAAAAAACACAGTAATGCCATAAAACCTCATCTGACCCCAGCACACAATGTTGTTAGGGTATTGTGGTGTTTGGATTCCATCATACCCAACACTATCCAAACAGTACCAAAATTCAGCAACATGTACAATGTGGTTCATGTGGATGAGAAATGGTTTTGTATGAGCAAAATATCTCAGAGGTACTACCTAGCCATAGGTGAAACAGAGCCTTATAGAAGATGCAAAAGCAAAAGATTCATAATCAAGATCATGTTCATAGGTGCACTTGCAAGGCCCATTATTACAGTAAATGGGGTGGTCATTTTTGATGGGAGGATAGGCATTTTCCCATTCATAGAAGAGGTGGCAGCAAAGAGGTGGAGTCATAACAGAGATGCAGGGGTTGTTGAAACCAAACCTCTATTTAGCATCACAAAAGAGGTTATAAGAGAGAAGCTAATAAACCACATATTGCCAGCCATAAGAGAGAAGTGGCCAGAGGATGGATGCAAGCAAATCTGGATTGTCCAAGACAATACAAGGCCACACATAGCAAGTGATGATGCTCAATTCAACTTAGAAGCAAGTAAAGATGGGTTTGACTAGAGGTGATCATGGGCCGGGCCGGGCCGAGACAAAAAAATTTGCCCATTGACCGGGCCGGGCCAGGCCCAAATCCGGGCCAAAAAATTGTGCCCAAAGCCCGTTATTTCGGGGCGGGCCGAGCGGGCTTTTGCGGGCCAAAAAATTAGACTAAAATGTATTTTTTGGCTTGTCCAAAGCCCGCCCAAAAAAAAAACTGGGGCGGGCCGGGCCAAAAAAACTGCCCAAGCCCGCCCAAAAGCCGGGCCGGGCTGAAGTTGATCAGCTCTAGGTTTGACATAAGACTAATCAATCAGCCAGCACAATCTCCTGACATGAATGTGTTGGATCTTGGTTTTTTTAATGCAATTCAAACATTAAAAGACAAAATTGCACCTAGAAAATGAAAATAAGCTTCAACAAGTTTGGCATGAATAACATTCCTCTCAGGAAGTCCCCACTCATCCATATAACTCAACACATGCATTCAAACAAGATGGAGAATTGAAAAGAAGAGCACAAATATCTGGTGGCAATATGAGGTATATGGTGTCAAAAGGCATAATGGCCAAGATATAAATCAGCAGACCTCATTCATCATTGAGGAGTACAATATTCCTCTCATGTAAACAAATTTCAATTCATTAATACCCTTTTGGACATCCTATATAACACCACAACTAACATTCACATACCTCATCAGTAATTCATACTACAATCCTATTCAATCTACCAATTAATTGCAAAATGGAGTACATTTTTGGATGTTTCATCCCATATCATCCTTGAGGATCACACCAAAACATACCCAAACAGAGGCAAACAGAGGCAAAGATGCATAAAACCTTAAAGTACAGAGGCAAACACAGGCAAAGATGCATAAAACCCTCAGAGTACAGAGGCAAACACGGGCAAACACAGGCAAAGATGCATAAAACCCTCATAGTACAGAGGCAAACATAGGCAAAAACAAGCAAACTTGCATAAAACCAAGTATACAACGTAGGCAACACAATGTGAACACAATAAAACCAAATTAAATCACTCAAGCCTCTTCTTCTCGACTGAATTGAACAAATTGTGCAACACATTTTGTTTAGTTCAGTCGAGAAAAAGGGCTTGAAACATGATAAACATGCTGCTACATGAAATAAATTGAACATAAACCAACTTAATTCAACTTAAATCACCTCAAAGCAACATCAAATCACAATTGAAGAAACATCCAAACCCCATAAGCCACCACAATTGAACTAAATAAACTTAAATCAACCCAAAATCAACTTAAACCAACTGAAATCAATGACTTTTCAAGCAATAGCAATATTGAACCCTCAGTGAACTTAAATCAACAAAATAAGCTAACATGATCCAAGATCCGAACCCTAAAAGTAACCTCAGTTGAACTAACATCAACCTAAATCAACTTAAATAACATAAAAGCAAAAAAATTTACTCAGATCCAGCAACATTTCGACCTCAGTCAACTTAAATCAACAAAATCTCCATAAATCAAATGAGATCAACCAAATATACGTAAAACCAACTAAAATCAGTCAAAGGCAACTAAAATCAACGAAATTCAAGTGAAATATGCATAAATATAGTATAATCAACTTGATTCATCCATATACAACTTAAATCAAGCTAAATCTCCTAAAATCAACCAAAAATAATTAACTGAAATCATAACCCTAAACATGCAACCTAAAACGCAAACAAAATCATGCTTCCAAACGCAATCCCACAAGTAGTTCATTCAAAAAAATACAAAAATTAAAATAAAACAGAGAATAAAGTTAAGGAGTGGACCAATCTTCCGCAAAATAAGTTAGGGGACGTTGAAAAACCATTTCTTGATGGTTTTTATACCACACTAGGTAAGATCGCCATGAATCGAAGCCTTCTGGTGGGGGATCTTCAATTTTTTGCAATTTTTTTGCGTTTTTAGACCACCAAAGTCAAGATCTGGTGGTTTATTTGAAGGAGCACAGCATGACCAACAAAAATTTCTAATTTCAACCTCCTTTGGTTTGTTAGCACTATGACACGACCTTTGGCTTTCAAGGGTGCATGTCCAATGATGTCTACCACATGTGTACGCCTCATGCGAGATGGGATAACACTTTGAGGTGCGTCCTCGCCTTTGACTTCATTTTTCTCTCTTGTGATGCGACTTAGTATTGACTGTCTTTGTTGTTTATCAATTGAGGTCGATGCACCAAGACGTTTGAAGACATATGCTTTCTTCTTAGAGGATCGAAGATTTTGCAAGGGTATTTGTGTTTTTTACTTCGCACCATCATTTAGCTCGTGTCCACCAAGTCTGTCAAAAACCGATGTATCGTCCTTTATGACAGGAGACTGCAGTAGATCAAAGACCGATATTTTGGCTGAGGCACATTATTTTCATCTTCAATTTCTTCAACTTCCTCCGCAGTAATATACTGCGAAGAAGAGGTTATCCCTCTACGCCGTGCAGATATTTTGATGGGTGTTGGGGTTTCAAATCCCAAGCCTACTTTAGTCGGATGTACCTCAACGCCATACTCTTGCAACTTCTTTTGTGTGTTATTAATTCCATGAGGATCAACCTCAATGACATTACCCATAGACGCTGGATTCTCGAAGTCATAACCAGACTTCGCCAGGAGTTTGTAAGCATTTGGGTCAAACCTACCCTTGTTAAGCCATTTTCTCCTAGATTGATCAACATATTGTGAGGCTGGAGGCTTAGCAATTTGATTGTGATTGGCTCTAGGTAAAGGAACAACCACTTCTTGCTTTAAACATTGAATAGTAGTCTCATCTACTCCTTTCTCTTTCTTTGGCTCTACTTTCATAACCTGACACCCTGCAAAAGGTGACTCCCCTTCCTTACGACGTGATTTAGGGATGTATCGCAAGACCGGAGTCGTTAATGCCTTCTTCGTTGCTTTAATGGGTTGAGCAACAACTTCTTCTTTTACCTTTTCTTTGCATTTTTGTTGTTGCATCTCAATGGTGGCTGACTCGCTAGAGCTTGAAGACGAGGGAATATCACCATTTTTATTTGTACCTCTTTTCCCTGTTGAAGGAATTTTAGATGGCAACATTTCACTTGATGGTTCCCCATCTTCAAAAAACTTAGCATCGGCAAAGTATGAATCTGCCGTGCTAAAGGGTTTGACATCCCCATTTATTTTCTTCTCGCCTCCACGATAAAATTTCAGGCATTGATGGAGGGTCGATGCGACTACCCCAATTCATGCAACCAAGGTCGCCCAAGCAACATTTTATACGACGTCTTTGTATCTATGACATGGAAGAGAGTAGATGATGTTAAGTCTCCCATCACAAGGTCAAGACGTATTATGCCTATGGCACGCTGACTGTTCAAGTTGAATCCTTGGATCATTAGATGACTATCAGAAAGATCTTGCATAGTGATCTCTAAATCAGTCATGGTGGATTTTGGCATGATGTTGACAGCTGAACCCCCATCCACTAAGATACGATTCACTCTCTGGCCGAAGATATAACCAGAAACGAACAAAGGTCGGTTGTGAGGTTTTGAACCCAACAATAAGTCTTCATCAGTGAAGGCTAAGGCAAAATTACATGACGCGCATTTGGCCGGACTTTCTATTGGCTCTCCAACATCCTTCACTTTGTCAAGGTATAGTTTTGGGTGCTGAAGTGCAAGAGCCACCTGTCGACACATTTCTCGAGGCAAATGAAAGATTTGCCTCCATCCCATGCGTGTAGGAAGAGCTTCCAAGATAGCCAATATCTTTGGATCTATCTTTGTCCCTAAATGTTGGACAGTTACTTTGACAGAGATTTCATTTTCTTTAACAGGCTCTTGATCCTCCTCTTCTTCTTTTTCTTCTTCGTCCTCAACAAATGAGGTAGCATTAACAGTAACCGTAGTGAAGTAATCTTAAGGAAAGAATTGTTCTAAGGTTACAGGGGTAAGTGGATCCTGTTCAAGCAAGTCAATTGGCTGTACTTATTGTTTAGTATGCTTTTTTGACTTTTTCTTTCCTTTCGAGCGTTTTGAGCCCTTTCTTTTTTGATGCTTCTTCTTACGACAAACAGACTTTGGTTGAGGCTTCGACCGTCGTCTAGGCCTCCTTCGAGTGACCAACGTCCACCCTTCATCATCCTCTCCATGTTGGTTTTCAGTCGGGACACTGTACTCAACAAATGGCACATCATCAACTTGGAGAACCGGTCGCAGCACATGTACAATTATTGGCTCCAAACTCCCAAACTGTAGAATTTGAGCCTCCCAATAAGAATCTAACATTGCAGAGGCGTGATTAGTTTCCGCAACTTCATCAAAATCCAGTACAATTTTCCCATCCTTTGCAAGTTGCATAATTCTCTCCTTAAGTGTTATACACTTTTCTATGGGATGACAAATCAACCTGTGATACCGACCTCTGCAGGACGCTTAGCTTCAGGCAACTCAATGACTTTGTTTTCAAGCAAATCATCTAACATCCCTGATAAATCAGAGTCTACAAATGGATATTTTTTTTTGCTTGGAGTTCTTTCAAGGTTGGCCTATTTTTCCTGGGTTCTTGAGAAGATGAACCCTTATTCTTTTCAGTGCCAGCCTTGCTAGAGATCATGACAGGCGAGGAGGTCGTGATTGACATTGACTCCTTAGTCTAACTTTTGGCAATCTTGTCAGTCTTCTTAAAATCCTTCTTCTCTTTCTTGTATTCCGAAGAAGTGTTGCTTTTGCCTCTATTGTTGGCAATGGTAAGCTCCATGTCATGAGCTCGCTTAGCCAACTCTTGAAAAGTCCTAGATTTTATACCTTGCAAGATATAAAGCAAGTCCCAATCCATTCCTTGAATGCACATATCAACAGTTAGGCGATCTTTACACTCTAGACTCAATGCGCCAACGATTGATGTAATCGATGACTGGCTCATCCTTCCAGTGGTAAGTCTTAGTCAGTTCAGTCATACTGACAATACGTCGAGTGTTATAGAACCTGTTCAGGAATTCCTCCTCCATTTGATCCCAACTGTCAATGGATTGTGAGGGTAAATCAGTGCACCAGTCAAAGGCCATGCCTTTAAGGGAACGAACAAATTGTTTGACCAGAAAATCATGTGTGGTACCAGCATTGTTGCATGTTTCCACAAAGTGAGCAATGTGTTGCTTAGGATTTCGTTTCCCATCGAATTGCTGAAACTTGGGGGGTTGATAGCCAAAAGGCATCTGCAGCTTATCGATCCTTTTGGCATAAGGCTTCACATAGCGATGACTGCCTTGAGAACTTTCTCCAAGTTGATTTTTGACAGCGTGAGCTATCAATAACTCAAGTTGTCGTGCTGTAGGTGGGCGGCGAACGTCTTCACCACTATCCCCTTCACTTTCATCACCCTGTCTTGATGTTGCGTCGCCTTCCTCAAGTTTCTTGTTGAGGGCAGCGATTTGCTCATTTTGGAGTCGAATTTGAGCATCCTTTTCTTCTCCATCCTTCATTAATTTTTGGAGTAGGCTATTCATTTCAGCAAGCTGTTCCTCAACTGTCTTAGCTGAGGTCACCATAACAGCAGCAATGTTCGATTGTGAAGACAACAAGGGTTCCTCTAAGTCGAAAATCGTTAGAGGTGATGAGACAGCAATATCATCACTTGTTTCATTGTCACTCTCTACATTGAGTGGATCAAAGAGAGGGCTAGTGTGAACGGTCAGCCTGTCCGACTTATCAGATGAGAGTTGCTTCCATATTTGAGAAGCAATGAATGATGGCTCGTGTTCAGCCAAAGCAGTTGAGCCAAATACAGGGGTTTCAAGCTCCTTGTGTGAATCAGACATGATGGATGATTCAGCAGCAGCAGGCTTAAAGAGTTTTCTCTGCCTGGTAGGAACATTTGCAGTTCAAAGCTTAGCAGCAGCCGCAACAACAGTAGCCTTTTTCATTCCTCTAGTGCATAAACCAAGAGTCATGTCATCCATAAAGTCACCCAACGTTACAGATTTTCGTAGGGTGTCAGCAGAGTTTTTAGAAGATTGAGAGATGTTCTTGCTTGAGGCCATTTCTCAGGTTTGTTGATGATGACGAAACATAGATGAGAGGCAGAGATAGTCCCACCGAGTGTGCCAAAATTTGTATACACAAATTTCAAGTCAAAATAAATATAAGACAAGAAACAAAGTAACAAAGAATTTTATTTCAATAAATGTTAATGAGTACAATCTCTGTAAACAGTTTATAATAAAAATAAAGTAAGTCCTCTGATTCTGTTCCATAGCTGGAGATGACACGTGTTGATGTCGACGTGGAGCTAAGTGTAGACTGACGTTTTGTCAACGTCAACCTGAGTTTGAGTGTCGGATGACGTTTTGTCGACGTCAACCTAAATTTGAGTTTTGTTTGAGTGTATTCGAATGAGGGGTGACAAAAGCTTGAATCTCAATTGAATTTGTCTGAGTGTATCTGAATAGTCGGCATGAATTTGATGTGCTTGTTGACTATTTGCAGAGAGAATTCCAAGAGAAATTTATGAGCTCTTGAGAATAATGATTTTATGGTCCCCTCAACTGAAGGAGGTGAGGTCTATTTATAGAGAATGTACTTCCCTTCATGGACTTGGTAGTTTATGGGCTTGGGACCGTTTATAACTTGGAAGTCTTTTTACCTTTGTCATTTGACCATTTTATTTGGACTAGTAATATGGACTGATCCAAATATTTTACAACCCAAATTATATTTGTTTAATTTGGATATCTAATTTGAGTGGGCTAAATTAATTAAATTGGGCTAATTATATTCATTTTAGCTCAATAATAATTAACTTACTTTAATATAGAACACTAATAAATTTTTAGTGTCTACAAATTGCCCCCTCGAGACAGTGTCACATCTGTTTAGCGTAAGTCTTCTTTGCCTGACAAGAAGTTTTTTTTTTTTAATTCAATTGTCGAAAAGCAATTTAAAGATTGCTCCTTTTTCTTTTTCCTATTCGTCTGTATTGACACCTTGAATTGCATGCACCATAATGTGAACTTGCTTGGATCCCTTTTTTTTTATGAATTATTATTACTACTCTTCATGTGACATATGTAAAACGGTAGTACTCCCTCCGTCCCAAAATATAGTTCCCATTTCCATTTTGGCTGTCATAATATATAGTTCCCATTTCCATATTTAGTTCCACATGTTTCCGTAATTTGTCTAGAAAAACCGTGTCCCATCATTTATTTGCATCTTGAATTTTGTTTTTTGCTTTGTTTATTCAACCCAAGTATTACAATTAATGCTCGTTCACCAATTATTCTCCATTCTCTCTCCTAAAATCATCTTTTTCCATACAACATTTATTTAAATTAACAAAAAAACTTTACTATCCCTCTTAGATTCTACTTGCATAAATTACCGTGAAAAAAGGGAAATGAGAACTATATTTTGGGACGGAGGGAGTAGTAATTAGTAAATCACTTGCTTCCTATCTTTTTTTATGTTCAACACATTGAATGTTTTTTTGTTTTGTTTTTTTTGTTTTGCTGGCATGAATCCAATGATGGCTGATTTCGCCGAACAAATCAATCACCATTGATGATTTAATCCAAAAGATGATGATTTTAAACTCCCTTCATCAGTTCTAACTTCGCACATTATATGATTGACCATCACCTAGACGAAACATGTAGATCATCAATTTTCGTCACATTATATGATGGTTTTATTTTGGGGTCTTATAACATCATAATCGTGAACATCCTCATACGTGTTCGTGGAATTAGTGTATTAGGAATTGCTTTTGTGATTTTGTTTTTCTTTTTCAACCGTTTGGATTTTTTTTTTTGTTTTGACATACTTTGTTTGACTTGCAGTACATCGGATTTTGTGAGATAATGAACTTCTAGATTTGCCGTGGAAATATCACTAGGAACTCAAGACTAGTGAGGTGATGATATTTTTTTTTTTACACCTTTTAGTCTAAAATATTTCATCTACATATCCCATTTTTTTTTTTTTTTTGCATGTGTGCCCGTGTATTTTTTTTTTGTACTATATGACAGGTTCACTTGAAGACGGGGACTTCGTCGCGATTGGGCCATATGTGCGACTATGATCCTGTCAGGGGTGTTATTCGTATGTCTTTAGCACTGCGATAATGTCACCTCCAGACAGTCCCTTGAAGACGAAGACGCGGCGTCCAACCCTTCCCCTCTTTGTTTATTTATATATTTCATTTTTTCTGACACACACCTTTTTTTTTTCTCAGGATGGTGTACTTCAAAGAATTTAAGAGAGGCGAAGACATTCATCTCTCTTTAATTGACAATGAAGAAGCTGATCTATGGACTGACACTAATTTCGTTATTCACAAATCACTACTTCGTCCTAACGGCATGCAGACGCACATTGACAGAGGATCATTACTGAGTGAAATGTTAGTAAAGGCGAACATGGGGTCCTGCGACGCAATTCTGATGTATGTCCTTAAGAGCACTCTTCGAGACAACTTTGATCTTCCTACGTCTTCACCAATGCTTGGCCGCAGTATCATTTCAGGTTCGGTGCGGTGGGGTTCGAAAAATTTGAGAATGTTGGGCGATGCAGTTTATTTGTCTGGCTATTGGGAGTGGACTGAAGACGTTCTATCTCGCTTTGGAGCAGTTCTTGACTCTTGTTCTATTTACTCTGCAGTTCAGGCTTCTCTTTATTTGTATGACAAGAACCCTGACATCATTCGCTCATTCTGTGAGAGCTGGTGCCCTACTAGCAATACACTTCATACCATGACTGGCGAGTGGTCTATTTCATTGTGGGACATGTACAAATTTGGAGGGTTACCTATTGTTGGGAAGATTTATGATGAGACAGTCCCTAGCTACAACATCATGTGTGCTCGAGACACAGAGGGGAAACGATTATTATCTCAAGCTTGTGAGATATTGTTTGTTTTTTATCATATCCTAGCAAAAGACGCCAACTCTAAGAGAGGTGTGAGTGCTCAAAGCTGGATTGATTTTTGGTGTAAACAGAAGAGTGTTCACAAGGAACCTAACAAGAGGCGAAGGTACTCTGAGTCTCGCCCCAAATTTACCGCTCATCCTAGTGTAAACATTGAAACTCAACCAGTTGTTTGGGAGAAGGTAGAATCAGATATGTTTGACCTTCTCGGGATCAAAGCTGTGAATAGAAGAATAATTACTTGTGTTGTTGCCTTTATATCTTGCTGGTTATGCACTTTTGTGCTCCCCGACTCTGAAGATAGGTTGATTACATTGAGCACTTTTGAGATTGCTACCTTGATGGCATGTGGTCAAACCTTTAGTCTTGCAGTTCCTGTGCTTTCCAGTATATATCGCGATTTGAATGCTATTGCAAGAGCTCCAAAACCAGCTTTCTCAAAAACCCTCTTCCCAACTCATTATCTTTATGGTTGGCTAGCATATTATTTCAACACTCACCATGACGCCGACCCTGTTCCACCCGGTCCTTTGATGGTCATATATTCAGGCGCACAAGGGTCAAAACTCTTTAATGGAGAGGATGCTCACAGTCTTATACATGCAGGGGCGTCAATTAACGTGGGTTGCACCATGTTGAATAAGAACAAACATGACGTTTTGCATGACGATGGTCATTTGGACCCTGTCAAATTCAGTTATATGGTTTCTCTTCGATCAGGCTACCTCGTCTTGCGTTCCTGTGACATTTTTCATGCTGAACCCTACTCCCCCCATCGATTTGGGAGGCAATTTGGTTACTACCAAGATAACACTGGTCTATTGTGTCGTGATGTACAAGAATGGAAGGTGTCTTACTATGAGGCTTTGCGTTATTGGACGTTGCTTTTGTTTACAGGAAGTCAGTCTCGTGTTTTTACACCATGCCAAATACTGGACTGGAAAAACTTGGTGACATCTGAATTTGCTAGATGGTGGCCTAAAGTGACTATTGGAGATTTAAGGAAGAATGTTAAGATTCTTTGTTCGAGCGTGTTAACTGATGCATTAAAGTCCAAGCAAGATCAACGGCATGATGACAGAAAACGTTTGAGTCAACCAAAAGATGATGATTCACGTCTTAGAGGTACCCCTGACAACCGCAGTAATAAACAAACAGTAAATCATCATGGTTCTATTGATGGCGCAGACACCAGCGACACAGAGTCCGATGTTAATTTTAAACACAAACGTAATGGGAAGAGGAAGTCAACCTCCTAGGCTCAAGAAGTTGATACATCGAGCTTTGGGGAGTTTTTTGACAACATACCGAGTTCTCCTTTTCTTCCTACCAATCTTCATTTGCTAAGTCTGGTTTCTTTCTTTTTCTTCTTTTTTTTTATTTATTTAATTGGTTCCTTTTATTTATTTATTTCCTTTTAGGACGGTGACGTTGACTTGCATGCGAGCATTCAAGACATTGTAAATGGTAATATGTTTGCGGAGGGCAATACCCATCCTCCGACCAGAAAAGGAAAGGAATCGAGGATCATAAAGGGTTCGATTAACGGGGACCAATCGAAGCAGACTCATCCAATTTGCCTATCTTCCTCATCTCGTAGTGAATGATCAATTCAGGGTCCCAATTCTCTTGAAGTGGCCTCTAGGGCTTTGGATATTCATCCTAACGTTGTGACCGCCTCCGATGATGCTATAAAGGGTGTTCATGTTCCTACTGCATCTTCTAATACTTTTCGTCCAGGGCCTAATTCTTCCACCATCTTTACCAATGCTATTAGAAGCATTGGAGCAGGCTATCTGACCATGCTGCAACAATCACCATTTTCTGAGGTTGAGGAAAAATATGCAGAAGCTCGCATGGTGTATAAAGGCATACAAAACCTTAAAGATGACCCACGTTCGCTGAAGCGTCAGGTCGATTCCTATTTTTGGTCTTTCAAGTCTTATCTTGCTTTAGAAGCAGAAGTTGCAGGGCGCCAACGATCAGAGCAGGTGGAGCATGACATGCGTGCTCAGTCGGAGTTGCTGAAACAAGCTGAGTCCAACTTTTTTAAAGAGCAAGAGAGGCAAAAAGTATAGAGGAGCATGATGCGGCAGTCACGAGAAGGTTAAGTGATCTCGAAGCTGAATTACAAAAAACTCGTGAGGAGAAAATCCATCTATCTAATGAATTGACAGCTAACAAGACCTCTTTAACATCCTATGAAGAACAGATAAAGGCTGCCAAGCGGACTTTGGATGAGTTGGAAGCAACTCCATCTTTGAGTACTGATGAGATTGCCCAACTTGAACAACATAGGGTGAACCTTCTCGAGCTTCAGTCTGCAATCAAGCCCTTTGAATGGATGGATTGAGACTTTGTCCCTTTCTTTTTCTTTTTTTTTTTTTTGATAAGATGAACACATCCTTTTTTTTTATCATTATTAACTTAGCCGTTCACAATTTATACTCTTGCGGGCCAGGAGTATTACAATGATAGATTTTTTTTTCTTTTTTTTTTTTGTTTCGCCGTTCACAGTTTATACTCTTGCGGGCCAGGAGTATTACAATGATAGATTTTTCTTTTTGTTTTTTTTTGTTTCACCGTTCACAATTTATACTCTTGCGGGCCAGGAGTATTACAATGATAGATATATTTTTTTTTTGTTTCGCCGTTCACAGTTTATACTCTTGCGGGCCATGAGTATTACAATGATTGCAAAATTTTTTTTTTGGTGTGGCTGCACTAGAGTAATTTTTATGTTACCCTAGCTGCCTACGTACTTGCAAAACATGAACAAATTGCTTTTACAAGATCAAGCCAACGTAGTTCAAATTCACATATTTTTTCTTTCAACATATGCAGTTTATCCTCTTGCTTAGAAGTTTACCAACGCTCTCACTTTTCATGAGTAGTAGCGCTTCAGAAACTTGTCGTTGATAGGCCCCACACGTAATCCTTCTGCGTCAACAAAATATTATATGCCCCATTAGTGTATACCTCTTTGACAACGTACGGACCATCCCATTTAGAACTGAATTTACTTCCCGTCTTGCGCGAAATAATGATGGGTCTTTTAATAGCTAGGACCATGTCTCCAACCTGAAAGGAGCGAGGTCGAACTTTCTTATTGAAAGCGCGTGGCAGACGAGCTTGGTAGCACTCTGATTTTTGCTGTGCTTGGAGTCTTTTTTCGTCAAGCGCCTCCAACTCAGCAAGTTGGAGTTTATCATTTTCATCAGAAGTGAAGCCTTCCTGTATGGAAATTCGTAATGATGGAAATTGAAGTTCCAAGGGGAGAACGGCCTCAACGCCATACACCAACGAGTATGGGGTTGATTGTGTTGCTGATTTATATGTCGTCCTGTATGCCCATAGAGCTTCCCCTATTCTTTCATGCCAATCACGTTTGGACTTGGCAACCACTTTACTCAACAAACTACAAAGTTTCTTGTTGAATGCTTCAGCTAGACCGTTTGCTGGTGCATTGTACATTGACGATCTATGTTGGTTGAATTTAAACTTCTCACATAAACTTTTCATCAATTTATTGTAAAATGGTGTCCCATTGTCAGTGACAATTCTTCGGGATACACCATATCTGTAGATGATGTGAGTACGAACGAAGTCAACAACATTCTCCTTCTTTACCTCGCGTAAGGGGATGGACTCTGCCCATTTAGAAAAATAGTCAGTCGCTGCCAAAATATATGATTGCCCAGCAGATGATTTTGGTGTGATTGGGCCGACTACATCAAGTCCCCATGCTTCAAATGGCCAAGATGCGACTGTGGGGTGTAATGGCTCTGGAGGTTGATGAATGAAGTTAGCATGAAATTGGCAAGCTTCACAGTTCTTTGCATAGTCCATGCTATCTTGTACCATGGCTGGCCAATAGTAACCCATTCATTTAATACGGTCATGCAGTTTTGGACCTGACTGATGAGCGCCATAAACTCCAGAGTGAGCTTCCTCCATGGTTTGCTTTGCTTCTTCATCTCCGAGACATCTTAACCAAAGACCATGGAAGGATCGTCGATAGAGAGTCCCCTTATAATATATGAACCGTGAGGCTCGACAACGAATCTCTGTCTTATGTTTTGGATCACTTGGCTATTTTTTATGTTCCAAATAATCAATAATTGGTTGACGCCAATCTTCTTTGTCGATTTGATAGACAGAGATTATGTCGACTTCTTCAGTATATTCGTCAACATCATTGTCATCAGGAGCAACAACCCATCGTTTGCAAACGGGTACAGACATTGTTTCTTCTGCCCCCAGTGCCAAAGTGGCTGCAAGCCCAGCGAGCGCGTCAGCCATCTTGTTGGCACTCCTTGGAACATGTTCTAACTTGATGATATCAAGTTTGTCAAGCAATTGTGACGCTTGTCTTTGATAGGGGATTAGATCATTCTTTTTGACTTCGTATTCACCTGACAGTTGTTTTAGGACCAATTGGGAGTCCCCGTGAATGTCTAAATCTCTAAGTCCCATTTCAATTGTCATTTGGAGGCCTATTATGAGTGCTTGGTACTCAACCATATTATTGGAACAAAGTTGAGTTAGCATGAAAGAGTATGTCAGTACATGTTTTTCTGGAGAAATGAAGACAACTCCAGATCCTGCACCGTCATGACGAGCGACTCCATTAAAGTACATTTTCCAAGGTGGGAGTATTTCAATGAAAAACACATCTTCACCTGGCAGATCGTCAGAAAGCTCCCATTCTGCAGGGACTGGGTGGTCTGTGAAAAAGTCTGTTATTGCTTGCCCCTTGACATCCTTTTGCGGGACATACACAATGTCATATTGTTTTAAAAGCATAGCCCACTTTGCAAGTCTGCCAGACAACAGGGGCCTTGAGAGAATGTATTTTATCGGGTCAGACCTCGAGATGACATGAACTGTATGAGCCTGCATGTAATGCTTTAATTTTTGAATAGCAAAAATCAAAGCATGGCAAATTTTTTCAATGGGTGAGTAATTCAATTCAGCACCCACCAAAGTTCGGCTCAATTAGTAAAGAGTTGTCTCCTTACGATCTTCTTGCTCTTGAGCGCACATTGCCCCCAGAGATCGCTCATGTGCTGCGATATAAAGGATGAGTGGTTTCCCTTTTACTGGTGCCCCCAAGACAGGAGGAGAAGACAAGTACTACTTTATACTTTCGAAGGCGTTTTTACATGAGTCATCCCATTTGAACGGGGCATCCTTTTTCATGAGATGGCTGAAGGGATGACATCTTCCTGCTAGATTAGAAATAAACCTTCGAATGTAAGCGAGACGGCCTTGGAGGCCACGCAACTCCTTGAGGTTTTTAGGTTCAGGCATCTCTTGGATGGCCTTGATCTTTGCTTGGGCAATTTCAATACCTCCGAGTCTGACAATGAAGCCTAGAAACTTTCCTAAGGTGACGCCGAATGCACATTTGAGGGGATTCATTTTTAATTGACATTTTCGTAGTCTTTGAAAGACTTTACGGAGGTCATGCAAATGATCTCCTTCTTCTTAGACTTTACCACCAAGTCATCTACGTAGCACTCCACAATTTGATGCATCATATCGTCAAAAAATTTCTGCATTGCACGCTGATACGTAGCTCCGGCATTTTTCAAGCCGAAAGGCATGACTTTGTAACAAAATATCCCTTTAGGGGTACGAAATGCAGTTGCTTCTTGATCTTCAGGAGCCATGTGAATTTGATTGTATCCGGCGGTACAATCCATCACTAGTGGAATAAAGTCCAACCGATGCGGTCAAAACCGGGCTTGCCGCTGCGGTTCCAAGGCAAAACCGCAGCGGTTAATAGGAAAAACCGCTGCGGTTTTTCCTTGAAACCGCAGCGAGTTTGTGCTTTGCCGCCAACCTCTTTGTATGCATTGGAACATTAACTGATGCGGTTCTCTTAGTAAACCGCATCAGTTAATGTTATATATATATATATATATATATATATATATATATATATATATATATATATATTTATATATATATCTATACCTATATATAGTTGTATAACATAATATCCCATTATAGCGACGTCGTATAGTTGACATAAGTCCCAAAATTAATATATATATATATATATATATATATATATATATATATATATATATATATATATATAAACTTTCGAGAATGTACTACAAATGAAGTTGTACTAAGTACTAAAATCCAAAATAAACATCAATTATATTATTGTACCTAAATAATTAGCAAGTAACACAATAAGAACAAATAAACTCAAAGTCGCGGCATCATCTTCACATGCAAACTTCGGTAAGGTAGTGTGTTAGCAAATCCCGAACCTCGTTTATCTCGGTTGTGGTGAAAGAACTCTCCCTTTGGTTGAATACCTTAAACATAAGGAAACACACATAATATCAGTTTTAGTTTGAGTAAGACCTTAGATAATTCTAAAGAGATTAAAGAAATCGAGCTTCAAAAGCCAAATTCGGTTAAAAATGACAATCATTTACCCAAAATGGGTTTCAAAGCTTATGAGCGAACTTTAATTGACTCTTATAGTTATATATGTACCTATTAGAACTATATATGACCTAATATGTGGCTAAAAACGGGAAACTAGGTGAAATGAGCTTCGAAGGCCAAAATCAACCCAAAAAGGCCTTCATTTACCCAAAATGTGTTTCAAAGCATATAAGTGGAGTTTAATTGACTCTTATAGTTATAGATGTACCTATTGGAACTATTTATGACCTAACATGCGGCTAAATGCGGGAAACTTGAAATGACCTTCGAAGGCCAAAATCGGCCCGAAATGGCCTTCATTTACCCAAAATGGGTTTCAAAGCCTATGAGTGAACTTTAATTGACTCTTATAGTTATATATGTACCTATTGGAACTATATATGACCTAACATGTGGCTAAATGCGGGAAACTAAGTGAAATGAGCTTCGAAGGCAAAAATCGGCCCGAAACGGCCTTCATTTACCCAAAATGGGTTTCAAAGCATATGAGTGAACTTTAATTGACTCTTATAATTATATATATGTACCTATTGGAACAATATATGACCTAACATGTGGCTAAATGCGGGAAATTAAGTGAAATGAGCTTCGAAGGCCAACATCGGCCCGAAATGGCCTTCATTTACCCAAAATGGGTTTCAAAGCATATGAGTGAACTTTAATTGACTCTTATAGTTATATATGTACCTATTGGAACTATATATGACCTAACATGTGGCTAAATGCGGGAAACTAAGTGAAATGAGCTTCGAAGGCAAAAATCGGCCCGAAACGGCCTTCATTTACCCAAAATGGGTTTCAAAGCATATGAGTGAACTTTAATTGACTCTTATAGTTATATATGTATGTATTGGAATTATATATGACCTAACATGTGGCTAAATGCGGGAAACTAAGTGAAATGAGCTTCGAAGGCCAAAATCGGCCCGAAACGGCCTTCATTTACCCAAAATGGGTTTCAAAGCATATGAGTGAACTTTAATTGACTCTTATAGTTATATATGTACCTATTGGAACTATATATGACCTAACATGTGGCTAAATGCGGGAAACTAAGTGAAATGAGCTTCGAAGGCCAAAATCGGCCCGAAACGGCCTTCATTTACCCAAAATGGGTTTCAAAGCATATGAGTGAACTTTAATTGACTCTTATAGTTATATATGTACGTATTAGAACTATATATGACCTAACATGTGGCTAAATGCGGGAAACTAAGTGAAATGAGCTTCGAAGGTCAAAATCGGCCAGAAATGGCCTTCATTTACCCAAAATGGGTTTCAAAGCATATGAATGGACTTTAATTGACTCTTATAGTTATATATGTACCTATTGGAACTATATATGACTTAACATGCGGCTAAAGGCGGAAAGAAAACAAAACTAACTGAATTGAGCTTTAAAGGCTAAAATCTAAATGACATACATTTAACCAAAATGGGTTTCAACGCATATGAGTGGAGTTTAATTGATTCTAATAGTTATGTATGTACTTGTTAGAAGTGTAGATGACCTAACATGTTGTTAAATGCGGGAAACTAAAGAAATTGAGCTTAAGAGGCCAAAATCGACTTTAAATTAAGCTACGTATATTAGTTTTATATGTGTGTGTATGTATGTATATATATATATATATATATATATATATATATATATATATATATATATATATATATATATATATATATATATATATATATATACCTTCTCAATATCCCCGACTTCCTTGCAACTTGAGGCTATATCAAACATGAACCTCAACACATAGTAGCCACACTCGGTTCCCCCTGGTTGCTGAGCACACTAATCATAGAATTACATAAAAAATCATGTAATTAACATACATGGTTGTTTTTTGCTAAAAGAAAGAAGTACGTAGCTTAACTAATATGTATTACCTTCATTGCTTTCCATTCAGGTATTTTTCCCGTGCCCTTAAATTTCTTCAAAGAACTGTTGTTAAGTTAATTTCATGTGAGAAGTGGCCAAAGAATGAAATTAGTAAAAAGTGTAATGCTTAGCATTTTAAATAACAAATATACCTATTTATGCATGATTTGAGGAATAAGTGTCGTGGTGGATCTTGAGCTATAGAATCAAAATGATATACTGTGTTGTTTGAAGGACAAATCACAACGAGCGACCAATGGAGACTAAAATGCCAAAAAAGTTAGGAAGCAATCATGTGAGTACTTCTATTGTATATATAATGATAATTAAAGTGTTAAAAATAGATACAAGGTTAAGAACTATACTCTTCAAAACAAGGGGCAAGTATGAACTTATGTTGTGCACGTAGAGATGTTTTGATACATAGCCAAATATACTCCTTCACCTCATTTGTGTTTTGCAAACAATTGTCGGCTCGGGTGAAATTTGGACATAACCACCCAAATTGCTCTTGTATGCTCTTGCGTCCACAACGATCATCTTGGAGTAATCTTTAAAGCACAACCAACTTCGTAACATAAATATATTATTGTATATTGCAAAACATTTTTATTTACTTCAAAAGTACAAATGTTTTACCTCATGAAGACTTGAATCAAGGAAACATTCAACATCTCTCCGCAAAGGAACTCTTTCAAATCACCCTTAGACACCCATGTCGATGTATCCTCAAAGTAGTTAAATTGCGTAGTACCCAAATTTAGCTCGAGAGGTGCATCATCCGACATATCACGCGCATTTGCATGTAGCCATATGCATGCCTTAGTGAGATACTCGATCTTTGGTTTCTCGATCCAAGTATATGTAGTTGGTTTTTCTTGGTGACTTGAATCTTGCATTCCTTTACCCAAAATGGCCTTCTTTGGCCCGCTTGAACCCTTCTTCGCCTTCTATAGAGGAGGTGAGTCCGCCTTGCTTTCCTTGGGCTTGTTTATTCTCTCCAAAACCTAATAATTCAACGGTAAAAACATTCAACTTAGTTAGTAGGTAGGTATGAAACAAATCAATATGATTATGGATTTAAGTTGCTTCAATTTACCTCGTCTGAAAACCTCACCCATGCCGATGGCCACAACACATAACCACCACGAGCATCGGCCAAGACATTTATATCAATTGACGGTTTAGGCAGCGGAAGAGCAAAGTCTTCGTAACCAGGAGTAATGGTGACTACACTAACCGCCAAGTGATCATTGTCCACAGGCTCATGATGGACTATTGCTCGTTCACTTCGTGGTTGTGCATTTCCTACAGCCACCACAATCAAACCCTCATCTTTTACATCTAGTAAAAGCTGGCAAGGCGTTTCTTCCTTCAAAAAGTAAATGAAATTGAGGTTACGAACATGCAATTACAGAATATAACATGTTACTTAGTTTTAAAAATTATAAGGATAATAGTTACCTCTAACTCAAGTATAGATGGTGGGAATTTTTGTGTGTTAGGATAGCTAGCTTTGTCCTCCAAAAGACGATCCAGTTTAGGTTGATGTATTGCCGGTAAACCAAACTGTGAGAGGACCGCGTTGAAACTCTCTGTGAGTTTCTCCGTGACTTTCTCCGTAATTTCCTCCGTAAGCTTCTCCCGAATAGCTTGTGTCATAGCTTCCATATCATGTGGTTGAGAGCGTGATTTTATACCCACGGAGTAATCTTTAGAATACGCTTTTGTCACACCTAGACGAATACCACCTAAACCCCTCAAACGTCCACTGTGGTCCTTTCCCAAAGTCTCATAAAGGGCATCTTTGTTGCCTTGGGGAGTGAACTCGCCGCTAACCTCTTTTTGCTTGAGCTCCATCTATAGAGAAATTAACAACGGTAAGTTAAAAAAAAATCAACATCATAAGCGGCGGCGGGGGGGTGGGGCAAAGATTATGCGGGGTGGAGCGCGGGGGTGCGGGGGAGTGTGCAAGGGGGTGGGGGCGGTGTGCGGTGGGGAGGGCGAGGGTGGGGGCGGTGTGCGGCGTGCGGGGGTAGTGTGCGGGGGTAGTGTGCCGAGGGGGGTGTGCGGGGAGTGGGGGATGTGAGCGGGGAGTGGGGGATGTGTGCAAGGGTGGGGGTGTGCGGGGGAGTGGGGGATGTGTGCGGGGAGTGGGGGCGTGTGCGGGGGTGGGGGGAGCGGGGAGTGGGGGCGTGTGCGAGGAGTGTGCGGTGGGGTGGGAGTGTGCGGTGGGGGCGGTGTGCGGGGGTGGGGGATGTGTGCGGGGGAGTGTGCGGGGGCGGTGTGCGGGGGAGCGTGCGGTGGGGTGGGAGTGTGCGGGGGGCATTGTGCGGGGGAGCAAGGCGTAGGGGGAGTGTGCGGGGGTGGGTGGGATTGTTAGGGGTGTGGGCGGTGTGGGGGGGGCAGTGTGCGGGGGTGGGGATTGGTAGTGCATGTACTTACAACGGCATTGGCTATCTTCAAGGTTCCCGGATCTGAAATGGTCATTTGATTGTTGATATCACGCCTATGCAAGAGGCACCACCAATCAGCGACACGATCAACTTTGACAGACGGCGCGGCCTTAAAGCTAGAAGACGGCGTTGTGGTTGTATCGGTAGAAGGGTAAAATTTCTCGTCAATCCACAACTTTCTCGCACTCGCATAAGTATGGGAACCCATATGATGGTAGTGCTTCCTCTATCTTGCACTGAGTGAATGTTTCTCACGCTTAGCCTATAAATTCACATGGGCAATTAGAAAACACATGTAATTGTATTGAAAGTGAACATGCAAAGTCGAATATATATAGTTTAAAGTGCAATACTTACCACCATCTCCGGCGTAGTATTTTGGGCAACAAATGCCTCCCAATCTTCTGGTTTTATATGTCCCCAAATCTGATGAGGCAAAGAATCCGGTTGAAATGTATCTTCCTCTTCCCCTTCCTTTTCTGTTTCTTTTTCGGCCACCTTGTCCGTCTCACCCTCATTTTGCTTTGATTTTTGAATTTTCCTCCTCTTTATAGTCCTCTTTCTCTGTTTCGTGATCCACCCACTCACTAGTTTGCTTTTAAAAGCTCTAAATCTTTCGGCCACCGCGGATAGAAACGCCGCCTTTTTTTCCTCATTATGAGTAATATGGAACGTATTCTATAAAAAAAAAAAAAACAAACAAATAGTTACCCAAAATGTGTTTCAAAGCATATAAGTGGAGTTTAATTGACTCTTATAGTTATATATGTACCTATTGGAACTATATATGACCTAACATGCGGCTAAATGGAAAAAACTAAGTGAATTGGAGTGTAAAGGCCAAAATCGGCCCAAAATGACCTTCATTTACCCAAAATGTGTTTCAAAGCATATATGTGGAGTTTAATTGACTCTTATAGTTATATATGTACCTATTGGGACTATATACGACCTAACATGCGGCTAGATGCAAAAAACTAAGTGAATTGGAGTGTAAAGGCCAAAATCGGCCCGAAATGGCCTTCATTTACCCAAAATGTGTTTCAAAGCATATAAGTGGAGTTTAGTTGACTCTTATAGATATATATTGACCTATTGGAACTATATGTGACCTAACATGCCCCTAAATGCCGGAAACTAAGTGAATTGGAGTGTAAAGGCCAAAATCGGCCCGAAATGGCCTTCATTAACCCAAAATGTGTTTCAAAGCATATAAGTGGAGTTTAATTGACTCTTATAGTTATATACGTACCTATTGGAACTATATATGACCTAACATGCCCCTAAATGCCGGAAACTAAGTGAATTGGAGTGTAAAGGCCAAAATCGGCCCGAAATGGCCTTCATTTACCCAAAATGTGTTTCAAAGCATATAAGTGGAGTTTAATTGACTCTTATAAGTTATAGTTATATATGTACCTATTGGAACTATATATGACCTAACATTCCCCTAAATGCCGGAAATAAAAGTAATTCAGTTAAAAAATAAACTTACACAAGTGTCTTCCCATAATGATTTCTTCATTGCATCGGGCACATCTTTCCACCTCACCAAAATGCTCAGTTTGCGCACACATAACCCTAAATGCTGCCCATACTTTTTATGCCATTGACCACAAGGTTGACCCATATCATCATACTCGAGGGTCACAGGGGTGTTATAATTCAATCCCTTGGTCGCACCCCTTCCTTTCCGCTTCTTTGTTGCAACTTTACTTGGAGTTTTGTTACTAAGAACCTCTTTCCTCGCATTTTTGTGTGGCACAATGACGGATGAAATACAAGGATAATCTTCCCTAGCATTGTTGTCAATGGGGGGGAGCCTTATCGGCTAGCTCCTCATTTATTTCAGCCAAGTGAAGTTCCCTATCACGCAAGCGCTTCTCCTCATCATGCGCTATGTCTTCCGGGTCACCTTTATCGTTCTCCTTCTCCGCATCATACTCATCATCATCATCCAATGACTTATCATAATCATCATCGGCTTCTCCCTCCACAATCACATCATCTCGGACCATGTTTGAAACTCCTGGAATTTTAAAAAACGATATTAGAAACTCGTAAGATTAAACAAACATATGATTAGAAACCCCCCACATGCCCCCCACCCCCCCACTCCCCCCACCCGATGGCCCCGCCCGCACAGCCCCACCCTCGCCTGCACACTCCCCACCCCCTTCACTTGCCCCCTTGCCGCACAGGCCCACCCTCGCTACACACTCCCCCCCTTGAACCGCACACTCCCCCCTTCACGCCCCCTACACACCCCCACCCCCCCCCCCCCGCCCCACACGCACCTGCCCCTCCGCACACCCGCCCCCCACACTTTCACTCCCCCGCACTCCCACACCCCCTCACTTCCCCCTTGATTGCGCCCCCTGCACTGCCCCACCCTCGCTGCACACTCCCCCATCGCCCCGCCCCCCTGCACCGCCCCCACCCCTTCACTCCCCCCTTGACTCCCCCCTGCACACCCCACCCTCGCTGCACACTCCCCCCTCTGAACCGCACACTCCTCCCCTCAACCGCCCTCCCCCGCACTCCCCACCCCTTCTCTCGCCCCCTTTGCCCGCACCCCGCCCCCCACCCTCGCTGCACACTCCCCCTGAACAAGCACACCCCCCTTCACTCCCCCCATTGATGCCCCCCCCTGCGCCCCCGACACTCCCCCAACCGCACACTCCCCCGCCCTTTTCACCGCCCCCTGCACGCCCCTTCATTGCCCCCCACACGGCCCCCTTCACTGTCCCACCCCCGCTTGCACAGCACCCCAAAACAATCCATAATTACATCCTAAATGACATTCATCTACCCAATCCGATTTTCAAATCATGTGACCCGACTTCAAGTGACTCTAATAGGCCCGAAATGACATTCACTTACCCAAAATGGGTTTCAATGCATGTGAAGCGAGTTTAGTTTATTGTAATACATATATATATATATAGTAATTGGAACTATACATGACCTAACATGCGGCTAAAAGCGAGAAATTAAGTTAATTGAGGTTGAAAAACCGAAATTGGCCCGAAATGACATTCACTTACCCAAAATGGGTTTCAATACATGTGAAGCGAGTTTGGTTGATTGTAATACATATATATATATATATATATATATATAATATACTAATAAGAACTATACATGACCTAACATGCGGCAAAAACGAGAAATTAAGTTAATTGAGGTTGAAAAGCCGAAATTGGCCCGAAATGACATTCACTTACCCAAAATGGGTTTCAATACATGTGAAGCGAATTCAGTTGATTGTAATACATATATATATACTAATAAGAACTATACATGGCCTAACATGCGGCTAAAAGCGAGAAATTAAGTTAATTGAGGTTGAAAAGCCGAAATTGGCCCGAAATGACATTCACTTACCCAAAATGGGTTTTAATACATGTGAAGCGAATTTAGTTGATTGTAATACATATATAAATAGTAATTGGAACTATACATGACGTAACATGCGGCTAAAAGCGAGAAATTAAGTTAATTGAGGTTGAAAAGCCGAAATTGGCCCGAAATGACATTCACTTACCCAAAATGGGTTTCAATACATGTGAAGCGAGTTTAGTTGATTGTAATACATATATATATACTAATAAGAACTATACATGACCTAACATGCGGCAAAAAGCGAGAAATTAAGTTAATTGAGGTTGAAAAGCCGAAATTGGCCCGAAATGACATTCACTTAACCAAAATGGGTTTCAATACATGTGAAGCGAATTCAGTTGATTGTAATACATATATATATACTAATAAGAACTATACATGACCTGACATGCGGCTAAAAGCGAGAAATTAAGTTAATTGAGGTTGAAAAGCCGAAATTGGCCCGAAATGACATTCACTTACCCAAAATGGGTTTCAATACATGTGAAGCGAGTTTAGTTGATTGTAATACATATATATATAGTTATTGGAACTATACATGACCTAACATGCGGCTAAAAGCGAGAAATTAAGTTAATTGAGGTTGAAAAGCCGAAATTGGCCCGAAATGACATTCACTTACCCAAAATGGGTTTCAATACATGTGAAGCGAGTTTAGTTGATTGAAATACATATATATACAGTAATAAGAACTATACATGACACTACATGCGGCTAAAAGTGAAAAATAAAGTAAAATGACATTGCAAAGCCGAAAGCCGGAATTGGAACCAAAGAAGTCGAGCCTATTGTTTACTTTTGCCACCTTCATTTGAAGTATTAACCATTATCCCTTCCCCGTGATCTGCACGCATGTAACTTTTCGCTAACTCCGCATCAGTGACATCGGAGTTGGGAATGGTGAAAGGCGGGGTGTCTTCAAACGCATCATACTCCTCCTCATCCTCAACATCACCAACTCCGAGTATACTTCTTTTTCCCGGAACAACAATTGACCACTTGTTATCAGAAGGGTCAGTTACGTAGAATACTTGCTTAACTTATGATGCAAGCACGAATGGCTCTTCACTATCACGCAACCGACCCAAGTCTACAAGAGTAAATCCACAAGGGTCATCTTTTCTTATGTAACGCCGGTTATACTCAACCCACTTGCATCGAAATAAGCAGACCGTGAAACTAGAGTAGTCAAGCTCCCATATATCTTGAACTCGTCCATAGTATAACAATCTAGCATCAATAGGAGACTTGTCTTTGGCACTTGCATACTTTGTAAATGATGCCTCTACTGAAACACCACTATTCTGGAGAGATCTCGACTTTTGATCTTGACGATCTGTCCAATACGTATATCCGTGAACATCATAACCCTCATAGGAGTGCACAGCTTCTCGAGGACCAAATGCTAGCCACTTCAGAGTTTCAGAAACATTGGAATCTACTTCACGCATTATTCGGTTATGGAACCAATCAATAAACGTCTTATTATGCAACTGCATCAATGCTCTAGTCCCTTTACCTGGATTCTGGTCACGCAACTCCTCCAAATGCTCATCCAAGTACGGATGCACCTGCACCATATGCTGCAATACAAATAAGTGTTCTTGTATGCGCCTTTCAACAGGAGGTACTATCATTTTGGAGCCAAGTGTAGCTTTCCCGCGAGTCTGCCCTCGTTTCGAGATGTAGGAAGTCCAATAGGATCAACATTAGTTAAGAACTCAGCCATAAAATTACCGACCTTTTCACTCACAATCCCCTGAATTATACTTCCTTCTGGTTGCGCTGGATTCCTTACTTTATCTTTCAAAAAGCCCATATGTCTCTCAAAGGGATAGCACCACCTCAAAAACACCGGACCACATAGCTTAATTTCTCTAACTAGATGTACAACCAAATGGACCATAATGTCGAAGAAAGCAGGTGGGAAGTACATCTCAAACTTGCACAAAGTCTGTATCACGCTAGCCTGCAAAGCATCAAGCTTCGAGGGTTGTAACGTTTTGCTACATATAGTATTGAAAAAAGAACACAGCTCTGTTATGGTATGTCTCACGTGTTTCGGCAATATCCCTCGAATTGCAATCGGTAAGAATACTTGCATCATCACATGACAATCATGAGACTTCATGCTCGATAATTTCAACTCACTGTCTAAGGTAACAAATCTTTTCATGTTCGATGAGTACCCTGATGGAACCTTAATGTTGTACAAACACTCGCAAAAAAGACGCTTCTCAGCTTTAGATAGATTATAGCAAGTCGGAGGTAAATAGTTCCTATCATCATCCTTCACCGTTTTCTTTCCTTTTCTTTCAATTCCTGCAGGCGACCCTTCTTCCTGTTCCTTTTCTTTTCCCTTTCCTTTTCCTTTTCCAGACACTTTCTCTTTTTTCTTTCTTTTCTTAGTGTCCCTCTTTTGTGCCCATAGTTCTGGTCGAAGCCCCTCACTTTCCAGATACAGTTGCACCCCTTTGCTATCCTTTGTCTTATGTGGAATATTCATAAGTGTCCCCAGAATGGCGTCACATACATTTTTCTCTATGTGCATGACGTCGAGACAATGTCTAACCTCTAGATCTCTCCAATATGGAAGTTTTCACATAATAGACTCCTTTTTCCAAAGTCCCTTATCACCAACACTCGTTCCTTTGCCGAATATCGGTTCAATACCCTTGACTTGATCATAAACCTCAATACCAGTCAATGGTCTACGAGCAACCACTTCCTCAACTGTTACATCGAATGCCTTCTTCTTATTAC